>WEDG01003068.1:0-146282 GCA_017591395.1 Schistocephalus solidus
TATAACGTCTTTGCCATATAAGATTCATACTACTTGTAGTACTGCTTGTTTGTAGAATGGGCATTACGTGGATTTATTCCACAGTGGTTGATTGTCTTCGACCCAAATGTTCATTGAAATTTCGGGTCTGACCCTAAAAGTCATGTCCGAAGCACCTGACTCCATGTCCTGCGCTTAATAATTTCAGAAATTGATTTCCCGATTATTCTCTGGAGTCCATATAGCAGAAACCGCATAGAGAAGGCGCTGGGGGACCCACTGAGGAGCCGAACCCTCGTTGCTGTGTCACAGCAGCGCAAGCTATCGGCGAAACGCGTGTATCTGGGCTTTTAGCTAGTATCTATGTCGGAAATTACGGTATAACGTCTTTGCCATATAAAGATTCATACTACTTGTAGTACTACTTGTTTGTAGAATGGGCATTACGTGGTTTATTCCACAGTGGTTGATTGTCTTCGACCCAAATGTTCATTGAAATTTCAGGGTCTGACCCTAAAAAGTCATGTCCGAAGCACCTGACTCCATGTCCTGCGCAATAATTTCAGAAATTGTTTACCCGATTATTCTCTGGAGTCCATATACAGAAACCGCATAGAGAGCAGCTGGGGGACCCACTGAGGAGCCGAAACCCCTCGTTGCTGTGTCACAGCAGCAGAAACATCGGCAGAAACACGTGTCTGGGCTTTTAAGCTAGTATCTATGTCGGAAGTACGAGTATAACGTCTTTTGTCATATAAGATTCATACTACTTGTAGTACTACTTGTTTGTAGAATGGGCATTACGTGGATTTATTCCACGGTGGTTGATTGTCTTCGACCCAAATGTTCATTGAAAATTTCGGGTCTGACCCTAAAAGTCATGTCCGAATCACCTGACTCCATGTCCTGCACTTAATAATTTCAGAAATTATTTTCCCCGATTATTCTCTGGAGTCCATATGCAGAAACCGCATAGAGAACGCTGGGGGACCCACTGAGGGGCCGAACCCCTCGTTGCTGTGTCACACAGCAGCAGAAATATCGGCGAAAACACGTGTCTGGGCTTTTAGCTAGTATCTATGTCGGAAGTGCGGTATAACGTCTTTGTCATATAAGATTCATACTACTTGCTAGTACTACTTGTTTGTGATGGGCATTACGTGGTTATTCCACAGTGGTTGATTGTCTTCGACCCAGATGTTCATTGAAATTTTCAGGGTCTGACCCTAAAGTCATGTCAGAAGCACCTGACTCCATGTCCTGCGCTTAATAATTTCAGAAATTATTTACCCGATTATTCTCTGGAGTCCATATACCAGAAACCGCATGAGAACGCTGGGGGACCCACTGAGGAGCCGAACCCCTCGTTGCTGTATGCACAGCGGCAGAAACATCGAGCGAAAACGCATGTCTGGGCTTTTAGCTAGTATCTATGTCGGAGTAGGGTATAACGGCTTTGCCATATAAGATTCATACTACTTGTGAGTACTACTTGTTTGTAGAATGGGCATTACGTGGTTTATTCCACGGTGGTTGATTGTCTTCGACCCAAATGTTCATTGAAATTTCGGGTCTGACCCTAAAAGTCATGTCCGAAGCACCTGACTCCATGTCCTGCGCTTAATAATTTCAGAAATTATTTGCCCGATTATTCTCTGGAGTCCATATACCAGAAACCGCATAGAGAACGCTGGGGGACCCACTGAGGAGCCGAAACCCTCGTTGCTGTGTCCACAGCAGCAGAAACATCGGCCGAAAACACGTGTCTGGGCTTTTGCTGAGTATCTATGTCGGAAGTACGGTATAACGTCTTTGCCATATAAGATTCATACTACTTGTAGTACTACTTGTTTGTAGAATGGGCATTACGTGGTTATTCCACAGTGGTTGATTGTCTTCGACCCAAATGTTCATTGAAATTTCGGGTCTGACCCTAAAAGTCATGTCCGGATCACCTGACTCCATGTCCTGCGCTAATAATTTCAGAAATTATTTACCCCGATTATTCTCTGGAGTCCATATACCAGAAACCGCATAGAGAACGCTGGGGGACCCACTGAGAGCCGAACCCCTCGTTGCTGTGTCACGCAGCAGCAGAAACATCGGCGAAACACGTGTCTGGGCTTTTAGCTAGTATCTATGTCGGAAGTACGGTATAACGTCTTTGCCATATAAGATTCATACTACTTGTAGTACTGCTTGTTTGTAGAATGGGCATTACGTGGTTATTCCACAGTGGTTGATTGTCTTCGACCCAAATGTTCATTGAAATTTCGGGTCTGACCCTAAAAGTCATGCCAGAATCACCTGATTCCATGTCCTGCACTCAATAATTTCAGAAATTATTTACCCCGATTATTCTCTGGAGTCCATATGCAGAAACCGCATAGAAGCTGGGGACCACTGAGAGCCGAACCCTCGTTGCTGTGTCACACAGCAGCAGAAACATCGGCGAAGCACGTGTCTGGGCTTTAAGCTAGTATCTATGTCGGAAGTACGGTATAATGTCTTTTCCATATAAGATTCATACTACTTGTAGTACTACTTGTTTGTAGAATGGGCATTACGTGGTTATTCCACAGTGGTTGATTGTCTTCGACCCAAATGTTCATTGAAATTTCGGGTCTGACCCTAAAAAGTCATGTCAGAAGCACCTGACTCCATGTCCTGCACTTAATAATTTCAGAAATTATTTACCCGATTATTCTCTGGAGTCCATATACCAGAAACCGCATAGAGAACGCTGGGGGACCCACTGAGGAGCCGAACCCCTCGTTGCTGTGTCACGCAGCAGCAGAAACATCGGCGAAACACGTGTCTGGGCTTTTAGCTAGTATCTATGTCGGAGTACGGTATAACGTCTTTTGCCATATAAGATTCATACTACTTGTAGTACTACTTGTTTTGTAGAATGGGCATTACGTGGTTATTCCACAGTGGTTGATTTTCCTCGACCCAAATGTTCATTGAAATTTCGGGTCTGACCCTAAAAGTCATGTCCGAAGCACCTGACTCCATGTCCTGCACTTAATAATTTCAGAAATTATTTACCCGATTATTCTCTGGAGTCCATATGCCAGAAACCGCATAGAGAAAGCTGGGGGACCCACTGAGGAGCCGAACCCCTCGTTGCTGTGTCACACAGCAGCAGAAACATCGGCGAGAAACACGTGTCTGGGCTTTTAGCTAGTATCTATGTCGGAAGTACGGTATAACGTCTTTTGCCATATAAGATTCATACTACTTGTAGTACTACTTGTTTGTAGAATGGGCATTACGTGGTTATTCCACAGTGGTTGATTGTCTTCGACCCAAATGTTCATTGAAATTTCGGGTCTGACCCTAAAAAGTCATGTCCGAAGCACCTGACTCCATGTCCTGCACTTAATAATTTCAGAAATTATTTACCCGATTATTCTCTGGAGTCCATATACCAGAAACCGCATGAAAGCTGGGGGACCCACTGAGGGAGCCGAACCCTCGTTGCTGTGTCACACAGCAGCAGAAACATCAGCAGAAACACGTGTCTGGGCTTTTAGCTAGTATCTATGTCGGAAGTACGGTATAACGTCTTTTGCCATATATATATATATATATATATATATATATATATATATATATATATATATATATATATATATATACTCTATGGAATGGAACCGACAAATACAAGGGAGACCGGAATGGCCATTTCTGGCTTATTAGCCGTCATCAGCCAGTCATACCCAATCCCAAGTGTGGCACACCTGGGATTCGAACCCGCGACCTTTGGTATTTGAGGCGAACGCTCTACCATTTGAGCCACGGGCTCGTTGTTTTGTCGGTTGTGATCGGGAATATGATGATAGTGTGGGGCTCACCGATCTGCTTAAGGAACATGCATATATATATATATATCAGAAGAAGAGGCGATTACGGGAACAAGAGGTTTTAATATCCTGACGATTCAAAATCAAACAAGATTCCATCGACTGAGGTAGGTTCGGAACGACGCCTCACATTATTTATGGGTTCTGAAGATGCTGGCTCTACAGCTTTTCGTGCAGGATGCACTGTAGGGCGGTGGGGGGGTTAATTGCTGTCCTGTTGGTCATTGATTTTTTTCTCCCTCGCCTCATCTGTGGGCTGTGTCGGGATGGCAAGCGTCATTAACCTCGTCGGCATTGCCCGCGTTTTTTGTCCCGGACCCGCATGTCTGTTTCTCGTCCCTCGTTTGCATCTGTCCATGCACGTCTTATTGGTAGTTGCTGAGTCGTTGCCGGTGTCTCCGTTCCTATCGGGTTGGAGACGCCCATCATCGGTGTTCGTGCGCAAACTCTAAGTGACCAACAGGAGAGCAATTTAATCCCCCAACCCCTACAGTGCATCCTGCACGAATATCTGTAGAGCCAGCATGTTCAGAACCTATAAATACTGTGAGGCGCCGTACTGAACCTACCTCCGACGATGGAATCTTGTTTGCTTTTGAAACTTCAGAATATTAAACCTATTGTTCCCATGATGGCCTCTTTTTCTAACAGGCCGAAGTCTGCCGAGTTATAAGTGCAGAGAGGAGATACGACAGCAAATATGGACAGATTGATACAGTTTCTATCGGGCTTATTCTGCCTTCATTCAACCAATCATAACCATGACTACCAGCTGGCACTGGAAACACAAACATGCGCTCGAGTACGGCGCAGACAGTCCACACGCTGGTTCTAGCAGTTGGGTCATCAGCACTTCATCGAAACGAGGTTCATCAGTGCCACGCCACCTTCCATTCTCCGTAGCTGCAGATCAGGTGTTTATTCAAAATTAAAAGGCGCACACCGATCTATTGGCTTCCCGAAGCAAACAAGCTCCGTATAGGTGGCATATGTCACGAACAGGTAACCAATTACCAGGCCGACATCGGCCAGGTTTTAGGAGCAGAGAGGAGAGACGAAAGCAAATATGGGTAGATTGATACAGTTTCTATCGGGCTTATTCTGCCTTCATTCAACCAATCATAACCCTGACTACCAGCGGGCAATGGAAACACAAACATGCGCAAACGTACGGCGCAGACAGTCCACACGCTGGTTCTAGCAGTTGGGTCATCAGCACTTCATCGAAACGAGGTTCATCAGTGCCACGCCACCTTCCATTCTCCGTAGCTGCAGATCAGGTGTTTATTCAAAATTAAAAGGTGCACACCGATCTATTGGCTTCCCGAAGCAAACAAGCTCCGTATAGGTGGCATATGTCACGAACAGGTAACCAATTACCAGGCCGACATCGGCCAGGTTTTAGGAGCAGCGAGGAGAGACGACAGCAATTATGGGTAGATTGATACAGTTTCTATCGGGCTTATTCTGCCTTCATTCAACCAATCATAACCCTGACTACCAGCGGGCACTGGAAACACAAACATGCGCTCGAGTTCGGCGCAGACAGTCCACACGCTGGTTCTAGCAGATGGGTCATCCGCACTTCATCGAACCGAGGTTCATCAGTGCCTCGCCACCTGCCATTCTCTTTAGCTGCAGATCAGGTGTTTATTCAAAATTAAAAAGGCGCACACCGATCTATTGGCTTCCCCGAAGCAAACAAGCTCCGTATAGGTGGCATATGTCACGAACAGGTAGCCAATTACCAGGCCGACATCGGCCAGGTTTTATGAGCAGAGAGGAGAGACGACAGCTAAATATGGGTAGATTGATAAAGTTTTATCGGGCTTATTCTGCCTTCATTCAACCAATCATAACCCTGACTACCAGCTGGGCACTGGAAACACAAAAATGCGCTGGAAACGTACGGCGCAAGACAGTCCACACGCTGGTTCTAGCAGTTGGGTCATCAGCACTTCATCGAAACCGAGGTTCATCAGTGCCTCGCCACCTTCCATTCTCCGTAGCTGCAGATCAGGTGTTTATTCAAAATTAAAAGGCGCACACCGATCTATTGGCTTCCCGAAGCAAACAAGCTCCGTATAGGTGGCATATGTCACGAACAGGTAACCAATTACCAGGCCGACATCGGCCAGGTTTTAGGAGCAGAGAGGAGAGACGACAGCAATTATGGGTAGATTGTTACAGTTTCTATCGGGCTTATTCTGCCTTCATTCTACCAATCATAACCATGACTACCAGCGGGCACTGGAACACAATCATGCGCAAAAGTACGGCGCAAGCAGTCCACACACTGGTTCTAGCAGTTGGGTCATCAGCACTTCATCGAACCGAGGTTCATCAGTGCCTCGCCACCTGCCATTCTCTTTAGCTGCAGATCAGGTGTTTATTCAAAATTAAAAGGCACACACCGATCTATTGGCTTCCCGAAGCAAACAAGCTTCGTATAGGTGGCATATGTCACAAACAGGTAACCAATTACCAGGCCGACATCGGCCAGGTTTTAGGAGCAGCGAGGAGAGACGACAGCAAATATGGGTAGATTGATACAGTTTCTATCGGGTTTATTCTGCCTTCATTCTACCAATCATAACCCTGACTACCAGCTGGCACTGGAAACACAAACATGCGCTAGAGTACGGGGCAAGACAGTCCACACGCTGGTTCTAGCAGTTGGGTCATCAGCACTTCATCGAACCGAGGTTCATCAGTGCCTCGCCACCTACCATTCTCTGTAGCTGCAGATCAGGTGTTTATTCAAAATTAAAAGGCGCACACCGATCTTTTGGCTTCCCGAAGCAAACAAACTCCGTATAGGTGGCATATGTCACGAACAGGTAACCAATTACCAGGCCGACATCGGCCAGGTTTTAGGATCAGAGAGGAGAGACGACAGCAAATATGGGTTGATTGATAAAGTTTCTATCGGACTTATTCTGCCTTCATTCAACAAATCATAACCCTGACTACCAGCTGGCACTGGAAACACAAATATGCGCTCGAGTACGGCGCAGACAGTCCACACGCTGGTTCTAGCAGTTGGGTCACCAGCACTTCATCGAACCGAGGTTCATCAGTGCCTCGCCACCTACCATTCTTTGTAGCTGCAGATCGGTTGTTTATTCAAAAGGAGTAGGCGCGCACCGATCTATTGGCTTTCCGAAGCAAACAAGCTCCGTATGGGTGGCATATGTCACGAACAGGCAACCAATTACTAGGCCGAAATCGGCCAAGTTGTAATTGCAGAGATGACAGACAATAGAAAATATGGATAGATTGATCCAGTCTGTTTTGAAGTAATTCTGCCTTTATTCTGCCTATCATAACCCTGACTACCAGCTGGCACTGGAAACACGAGCATGCGCACGAGTACGGCGCAGACAGTCCACACACTGCGTCTAGCAGATGAGTCATACGCACTTCATCCAAACGAAGTTCATCAGTGCGTCGCCACCAAATTAATTATATATGTTCATTAACTGTTCTAAAGTGAGTAAACACCCTTGCGTTCAGACACGGGTCGCTGATTTTGGGTATTCTTTAATAGGTCAAAGAAGAAAATCTTAAACTGTTAAAGGTAAGATGGGTTAAAGTATTTTTTGTATGGTTTACTATTCGTCCATGTCCCTTTACTAACGCCACTACTACATAACGTGCAAATGTCGAAGTAAACGGTGTTTTTTGGGTTAATTAGCTGAACTGTTTGCGTCCTACAGTATACAGTAAATTTATAAGTGACTTACTATAATCTGAGTCATAACATTCTGACCCATGCTAGACGTTCATAAATGATTGTTCAAACACGTATAACTGCTTACTTTACCAATAAGGCTTCAAAATGAATTAAGATCAAATAAATTGGCCTCTCAATTTCAACCATCAGTTGGTCCGAAGACTATATCAGTCGATGTGTTATCATTCCTTTTTTGCAACTGCAACAGTAATTTATTACTCTGAGTCAGTAGTTTCTGTTAGGTCCTTAAATGTGGTGCGTATTGCTGAAAATGCTTCCCATAATCTACTAATGTGTTTCGTGAACCTAGAGTTTTGAAAAGCATTTCAGTGGCTTTTGCCATTCAGACGATCAAAACTTCATTTCCTGCAGCATGAATTAAGGCAACAACTGACTTTAATTTTCCGTCGAGTTTACTTCGCTATCAGTAGACCTCCTCTTTTGTGTTCAATTTATGCGACAATGAACAGTTTTCATCTCTTATTATCACTGAAATTGCAGGTTTTGAAAAAGAGTACCGATTGAATTTTAGCTGTACTCGAGGTCTTTGTATCCAGTAGGCCATTTTTAGTATTTTTTACACAAATGAATAGAGTTAAAGAAATAAATTTTTCTTGATTGAAGAATAGTCATGCAAGCAAAATAAATCTATCCAACACTTACAGGGAGGGGCAACGATGATTTAATTAGGGCTAACTTTTTTAGTAATTAATGTGTATGAATTGATATCATAGTACTAGCTTAGTAAAACCATATCGAGCCGTGAGCATGATTTTTCAGTTAGTTATACATGTAAGGAGTCCCATCTGCTTATCGGTTTTAATGCTCTTGTCAATTATCCTTTTCAAATATTACCGCAATAACTGATCTAAATCTCGAGATCCTATTGCCTATTTCTTCTAGGTCATCCAGGACAGGTGTCTGATTATGTGTCCTTAAGTGACGGTTTGCTTCGTAGTTGGCGGGATCACGCCGTCTTCCAAGACAAGCCACTTTGTATTCGTGAGTTCTGACCTCATCAAAGTAACCCATGGCAATCTCCAAAACTGGGTATCTTTCGAATAAACGTCCCCAGATGCCCGTACGCACAACCTTAATGCCCACGTCAAATAGACCCGTTAGAATTTACTGAAATAACTTTCAACAAAGTCCTCGAATATGAACTCTCCAGGACAAGAACTATTTTCATGTAAGCATTTGACTGAGTTATTAGTGCCCCCAGTGCAATAAACGCGATGTTCCCACGTGGATTTTTAACCGCAGACGACACGATCACATGCCCGGAAATTACGGCATGTAGTAGGGAGAATTGGGTAAGCATGTGCACGGACCACTAGGCAGCACTTCTAGCGAAACAGTTTCCATCGTGCAGTCGACCACCGGAGTCTACGCGCCCATATTGTCATTGGTTTTAAATTGCTTATCACGTCATTATTAAGATGCAAGGGGGGTATGTTCTGTCATGGGTGCCCCTGCAGTAATTCTTGTTGCGACACAAGTAAATAAGGGTGCAAATGGATACCCCTCCTCAATGTCACATGCTACCAGGACGCAAATTATTTTGCGGCGGTCTGCTCTAACGGTCGTCTGTGCCACCGCTTACTGGTGCTGCTTCCATTTCTCCCAGCGCGCCTGCCTAACACTGCTTTCCTGTGCGCGGCTCGGCCTAGCAGACGCAGATCGATATTTTTGTATTTCATTCCACCCACTTGTGAAAAACTCGGCGGCCTCGCTGGGATTCGAACCCACGCCAGCATGGTGAAGACTTTAGTACAGCCAACTGAGCTAAGAGGCCCACACCGGGAGCCGTGAGTTTAATCGCAGTTGGGTCAAGTTACCCGCCCAGCCTACTGCAACGTATGGAATCCACCAATGCTGATACAGCAAACGACAGCCCAAGCAGGATTGTCTAGACAACCAACCTTAAATCCAGCAGATGACTACCAGGTAGAGTTAATTAGTAGGGGAAATTTTGGCAGAGTTGATTACTTTATGTGACCCACTTGTGGGTTAAATGAATTATTCAAATCTTCCAAGATCCTCTACTTATTTTGTATTCATCGGTTGGTCACCAGCGCGCGAAGCTCAGATAGAACTTCGCGGGCAGGGAGGGGCCTAACAACGTAAACGACCGACACGTTTGATGAGATGCCGTGTGCCTCTTGCAGGCAGTGTTTACGTTCTCTCGTCTCGGTAAATATCCTAGATTTATAATGAGATAACGTACCTACTGACGAGGCGATTTGGTCAAGCCTTCTTAATTCAGTAAATCAACGAATGTTACTTTATTAAGAGGATGTTGCACTTAGCTTGTGCGCCAAATAGACAAGCTCCCCAATGCTTCAGCAGAGCCTATCAACAGTTTAATTGACCCATACACATTCATCGGTTATATTCACGCACGGAGATAATCTGTTTTTAAAGTGCATAAGTATCCAAGGACCGGAAACCGTGGATAAACGGGATGCCTTTCAATAAGACCACTCATGCACTCTTCCGTAAGCAAGTTAGTTGTCATTAAGAGAGTGCTCTTATAACTTTTTGCGAAGCAGCTTCCTCCTAACACCCAAAAATATATATATTGAAAACAGGAAATCTGTCCTCATCGTAGAGTTGCAACGAAATTTGTATGATCAGACTCGGTTTGTTTCGTCCACAAGCCCAATGCTTGCCTCTGACCGACGCTGTGCAGCGAAATTTGATAGCGAAGGTTCTACCCGTGAGGATTTCAACGGAGTTTTGATATTGACGATATGATCCACTGCAAATGTTGACAAGCGATTACATCAAGGCCTTCGTTTTCGTCTAAAAAGCCCGAATACATGATAGCTCACCTTCTGGGGATCAAAAGCAGCAACCATTTAACAGGGAGCTTATTCTATGAAACCCTGTGGGGCAGATCATCTTAATGAAGTTCCGATGCTCGCCCCCTCCATCTGCCAACAGGTTGACGCACAAGCCGTTTGTTAGCCTGGCAAGATACGGAAATAGGAACGCCCCTACCGTAACATGGGTGGTTGAGCGCTTAATTCTAGAAGGTGCAACTATGTCTGTGTTCTAATCCAAGCCCAAATGTTGGACGAAGATTGCCGACTCGCTTACATGAGCACAAACTGGCGGCTCAGAGGCTAGACCCAAACGCACAGCCTGAAACCCATTTTGGAGAGACTGACCACACTTTCGACATTCAAAGAGCCACCACCATAGGCCGATGAGCCTTAAAAGCTGAATGACTTACGCTTGAGGCCCAGTCTTCAGATGCCAACTCTATCAAAGTGCGTCTAGACCTTTCAGCGGCCTATTAAGTTCTGCCTCATTGCATGTAGAAAGACCAGGACAAGATGGTCACATCGGACTTAAGATACGCAAGTGAAGATGGCCCCGCGAAAAACCCATCGGAAGAGGAGGCAGGCTCACAAGCACACTTGACCGATGTGAAGTTTCCCAACACCAGCGGCTGTCAAGCTGTACAACCACCAACACAAAGACCAAAGGCAGCGAACGAGAGAAAAATCGATCAGTCCAAGGCCGAAAATTCGGTATGTTATTCAAAAAACTGATTGATATAAGAAGAAAATCCTTTGACAGTGGAGAGACGGCCAAGCTCTCTGAAACATCAGCGAACAAACAAACCAGTTCCGGTGAACACTTCAAATTTCTATGAGTTCCATCCCGGAACGCTCATCAGTTTTACTACCGGTTCCTGTTCCCGGAATTAACTCCGATCTGGGTCACAAAACAATCCATAACCTATATTTGGGTCAGTCTGGACATGAACAAAGAACGTTGAAAGCATCTGTAGTGGCGACAGTTAAGATAGCTTTTTTATTTACTTTCGAGGCGGAATGCCATTCTGACTTCCAGCCTATGCATAGACTGGCAGGAGGCAATTTGTTTTTTTGCTTGCCTCGAAGTGCAGTCGGCAGTGATAAGTCTGTATGTTTCTCGACTTGAATAGCCCAGTCAGCAACAGTTGTTTACGTGCATTGGCATTACTTCGCTTATGTCCCGCTCTATGTGCGCCGACAGTAGCCGCTCGGGACATCAGTGTGTCAATTCAAAGGACTATTCAATTTCTAGAATCGGAACCTTCAATTAAGACTCCCGCTCAAGCAAGAACTCACCCGCACCATATGACTGTTCAACTGCCACACGAGTTGGGCGTGTTAGTGTGTTGTGTGCGAGGCTGCTCCTAATGATACAGACTTCAGGTAGTCCAATGGCAAGACCCAGTCGAAGCGACAGGATCTGCGCGTGGGTGTAATGTTTTGCAGACCTGAACAGCCCGTCTGCGTGGGTTCTCCAGAAAGGGGAAATTAACCAAGCACAAACCAGTCCCAGTTTAGGATATTTCATACGATCTGATCCCACAGTTCAGTAGAAAACAGAGTTATCCCGTTAGTTAAGAACCTTTGTTCTGAAAACGCCAATTATCCCAAACGATTTGACGGGAATAAATGAACGAAACTTCAGGAGATACCTGTTTAGCGATGTGCACGTAAATTAAAATTTGCTTCGTATTCGGTGGGAGCAGATCCTCTCCCAACTCTGGATCAAACCCGCGGCCCGATGATCAGAAGTCCAACGCTATAACCTCGGGTGGTGCACAACCTGGGGTTTGGTATAACTGGCTGACGATGGCTAATAAGCCAGAAATGGTCATTCCAGTCTCCACTGTCTATGCCGGCAATATTCATCTGCCTATTCTACTACTACCCGCTGTACGACTGCTGGCGGGGCTCGAGAGTGAACCACAAGGCAGAGGGGATGGAGTGGGTTCTGTTAGCGATTGGTGAGCGTTCATCTACGAATAACAATGCAACCATGTTTTGGGGCGGTCAGTGTAGAGCTTCTCCCTTGGGATCAAGCAACTTTCAAAAATTTATCTTCAAACAGCCCGATACGGGGGAAACCTACGTCTAAAACGGCAATTCCTCAATAACTTGCATGCAAAGTTCTGTCTCGAGTACTTTCATATAGTGTGTTGTCAGGGCTAATTGCGCGAGTACTAACAGAGTTCACACAGCCCATCTTGGAGGATTCACACAGTTGTATTCCCCCCTCAATCCGCCTGCCAAATAAGCAGTGGCAGGAAATCAGAAGATGGTTCTATTCCGCCCACTAATGAGGCGATTCGGTCAATATTTCTTTGTTCAATAAATAAAAGAATTTTATTCTTTTATGATAGCACGCCTAAATTGCGCACCGTATAAAGCTCTCTAGGGTTTCAGCAGAGCATGACTGCGGTAAATTTACCCACCCACATTATTCAGTGAGATACACGTACAGAGATAATCTGGTGCGTCAGGAGAGAAAGTCCAGAAACCCCGTACTAACGGTGATGGCTTTCAATGAAACCACCCATTAACTCCTTCCGTATACTAACCGGTTGGTATAAAGTGAGCGATCTTACACCTTTCCATGATTATCTGTTAGCCGACCCTACAGGGAAAAGGACATCTTGAAAAAGTCTATTTTCGCTTTTAAGACTCGGTGCATTCCACACAGAAGCACAACGTTTGTACTTGGGCAACGTCGTGCATCGAAGATCCACAGCAAATGCTCTGCCCGTGAATATTTTGGTGAAGTTATGCTACTGACAACTGGACCTACTGCAAATGTTAAAAATCAGTCAAAATAAGTTGTTCATTTGTGTCTCAAAAATCCCGAATACACGGTAGCTTACTTTTTGAGGAGCTCATGCAGCGGACCGTCTTCTACGAAACCCTAGGGATGCAAATCATCTCAATTAAATTCCGATGCTCGTCTGCCACATCTGCTGGCAGGTTGACACACAAAAGGTTTAATTTGCCTGGTAGGGATCGTTTGCGTGGCCTAACCGGCAAGACACGGAAATAGGAACGTCCCCAAAGTAACCGAGGGTGGCTGTGCGTTGAATTATACGAAGAGCATGTGTGCCTGCCTTGTAACTCTAAGCCAAAATCTAACCGAAATCTTCATCTTAATTCGAACCTTCGATTCTATGGAATTTAACACAGCCACATGCATTGATGGGGAGATCAATAGGTTCCTAGTCCTACCAGGGGGTTGGTTACATAAACTAACCGTAAGATCCGCTGGAAGCAAAGCACGCAAATTTTCAAAAACTGTCCGGCCGGATCCAGATCAGGTCTTACAATATTCTCCCTTGCAGCAGAACCCCTAACTCAGTCAGTCTCCTCGTGTGAAATTCAAACGGGTAAATTTTTTCGCCAGACTGGAATTCTTCCACCCCACCCCCCACCATCTTCGTGCATCCTTTTGCTAAGAATGTGTTGACTACGCCCCAACGGCACCATGATTATCACTTCACGCAGTGAGCGAAGTACAGGGGAAGGGATGGATACCCAGTTAGCTGCTAATTAACGCTGTGACAGGTATTTTTTTCCTGGGAAAGGTATCACGTTTGTTCAGAGTACAGATATATGAAAGGATGCAAATTACTTTACCAGTAAAGTTTTTTTAAAAATGGTCAAGTAATACTAGCTGTTACGCGCAGCGTCATTAGTCAAGGATTGCAGATGGTGCAACGCTGAGGATTGTTGTGAACCCGTCGATTAAGTGCGGTTTGACTTCGGGTGGAGGCTGGCCCTCCGAATATTATAAAAGATCGTGTCCCATTAACTCAGGCATGTTTTGCTAGCACTGCAACAAAGGTTACGACGTCTCTGTGAGACACAATCACACGCTTTGTGACACTACAACGCCATTTGACCCCAATTCACTTTTTTTCTGAGAAAAATATCGGAATGAAAAAGTGCACTGAATCGAAAGAAGGCATTTGCTTTTTACATGTCAGCCGTAGAAAAATAAAAAAAGCCAACTGGCTGGCGGTATTACACACCTGATGAGTTGTCCATGCCTAAATGTTAGCATAAATAGAGAACAGCATCAAGAAGGTTCGCGCTTTTACCGCTCGTCATAGTCTAGACTGTGAGTCGGGAGAGGAGGTCAAAACACGTTGTCCCGTATCCATGCACCAGTTGGCCGGGAATAAGGCTTCCAGATGGTGAAACCATAGTTTCCACCAAGTCTTTAAACAAAAATGAAAGAGTCGAGGCGTCAACAGCATTTAAATAAAATCGCATAGATAAAAAACTCAGGACAAACAAAGGATCATAAAATAGGACGGGCACAAAAAAAAGACGTGTCACCATCGTTGTGCAGGTGGGAGGTTCCAAATCACTTGGAAACCATCCCTGAGCCAATTGCTCCTATGAGACAAAGTCTTAAAGATGCAGCGTGATGAAATGGGTGGGTGAAACGGTAAGATGCGGAGAAATAAGTAAAAAGACAGAATGGCAGGCAGGTGGAGATCGGCCACGTAAACTTCCAAGTTTTCTATATACATTCAATAAAAATACTGTGGTTAGGTTAGACAAAAAAACTGGGGGGAAGGGAAGGGATGGTGAATTATTTACTGGGCAAAATGAGCGGCTTACGCATATGCCTTGTAAGGTGAAGAAAAGAAACTCGTCGTTTACTGTCCGAATCTCGTTGAAACGGGCTTCAACCGAACTGCCATACGAGATAAAAACGCTACTACCAAATGACCCAAAATGCGCCAACCAGTCTTGACGAGGACACCTTAAGGTACTGAGTGCAGCTTTCATGAACGTAGGACGGAGCCACTACGGAGCAATTGCGGATAAGGGTGACTCACATGCTCCCCCCTCTCCCTAAACAGGGCATGGGAACGTCCCCAGTAATAAAGGTGGCCTTGTGCATAATTTTGGGAAGGGAAAATAGTCCTGTATCCCAACCCCAGGACTACCCTTAAACCTCAATCGCAGCCTTAAGCTTATCCTTAACCTAAACGCTAACCCTAAACACTAACCTGAACCTAACCTAGAGCTTAAATTCCCCGGAATTTGGCGCAAAGCCACCCGTGTTGGGGGTGGTTCCTGTTCTCATTTCCTGTTTCGAGGATCATCCTTACCCAACTGTGAAATGCATCAACCGCGTAGGCAACAAGACTTTGAGGTTTACCGCAAGGCAGCAGAATTCACCTCGTTGTTGATTTCGTTGGCTGTTTTTGCTAGCGTGAGAAAAGGGCTCGTGTGCGCCCGTATCGTGACCGCAAATGACGACTTCCTGCGTGTGGCCTTCTGCTGCGGCCAGGATTCGGAGATAATGAACGTTAGGTGGCTGATACTTAGTGACGGCTATGGTTTTGTGAGCCAGTACAAAAATAAAACACTTGGAGAAAAAAAGAACAAAGGAATTAGCCTGCTTAGGCTCGGAGTAGCGGGGTATAGGAATAAGGAACCGTCTGGCGCTAAATTCCACGGATTCGGGTAAGGGTAGGACACGGGACTAGGTGCAAAGTCTCTTGTATCACGGGGATCCCTACTTCCGCACCTTGTCGAACTCCTTTTGGGAAGTGCGGTAAAATGGCTAATCTCTAGGGGGAGTTGAAAGCATGCTTGTGTGGAAGAGATCAACCTGCGTCGGCCTATTGTGTCCGGTGCCGAGTAACGCCGCCTACGTTGACAACCCTAGAGTATCCGCCGGTCGTCGTTGCTCAAGATGTCTGTAGCTGCGGGAAATCATGCGCATCTGAGTCCCCAGCGGCACTACCAATGAGGTGCGCCCTTCTGCTACGGTCGCTGATTGGTTAATAGGTGGCGATGGCTGTGGCAGGGCTCAAAATCAAAATCTCGCCAACTCCACGTGCCTGTAGGGCTAGGTGGCTCACTTAGGCTTGTCTGGCTTTGTATGGGAATGCCGCAAAACAGAAGAACATCGTAGAATGAAGTAGTATTGGTAAGATTAGATACTTGAGCATGAATATTAATTCCAGTATATGCAGAGAAGCTTGGTAGCACAGTAAATATGCTTTTTTAAATGGCTTAGCACTTGTATGAAACAGTCTAAAGTTGAAGGCAGACGGCGACGCCGGTCGTAATAGTGCAGGACAAGGACATGACAGACGACCAAACATGGTTATTCAAGGTGCGTAAACAATTACCTTCCTGTATAACGGTCTTTAAGACGCCAGTCGCCGTTTCAAAGGTAACACGCTGCATAGGAGAGGGGTGGAAGTCCATAGTGCGACGATTGAAGGCTCGGTAGATACCAGTTTTGGTTAGGTAATCTGTCACAAGTCCCAAATGACGCGGATTTACGTATATACCATAGTGTCCAAATACGCCAGAAACCTCGCGCTGTAGGCAGGCTCGGGCTGCCTCGATGCCGTAATGCTGCTGCATTAGTAGCACGTTGTTGGTATAGAGCTTGTTTAGAGCGAAAACATCTGGATAACGCATCAGCTCCTGAAAAAAGGGTGGAGAAGGAGGACAAATACGAACTTATAAGACTAATTTTTGCAATACGGCACACGAAGAGAACTCTACTCTACTCGACAAGCATTAGTCAGGTGCTGATATTATCAGTACTGCAGGGTTCAAATGGAGGAGTATTGAAGAGAAAGATTGGTCAAAACAATGGAGACAGCAATATCGTGCTACTGTCAGTCTAAATGAATAAGAGGCAGAGTGTAGCAGGCGCTGCTCTAGCGTGTAAAGGATCTAGTTGGCATATTTGCTTTCACGAGGGTCAAACGCACATCAAATATGAAACCGATGACTGCATGCCGAAATGAATAGGTACCATTCCTGGAATTTAGTACAATCTCTTGTGTTACGGAGGTTCCTACCTCTGCGCCGTCTTTAGGGAAGCGCAGTAAAACGGCAAATCACTGGTGAGGGATGGAGGCGTTTTTAGGAGGATTAAGAGTAGATAGCGCAGGTCAACCTGCTCTAACCCATTGTGCCATTAACCGCGGAACGCCACCGACATTGAAACAGTAACAGCTCTTAAGTAGACATGATAGTGTCTGGACCAACGACTTCTGTTTTCACTCCCTCACAAAGAATTTTATTGAGCACCGTCTTCCGAATTATTAAACTCGAATTGTGACAGTGAACAGACCAGAAATAATGGGAGCGAATATGGGCAACCCAGGTTGGTGTCGAAAGGAAGACGAGGGTAGGATAACTCGCAAATACTTGAGCACAAACGGGGCGTTCGGGAAGGTCACCCACTGTCTCAAGTCGCCACCCACACGCTGGAGGAAGGCCATGAGTTTGACTTCCCGAGAACGCGGATACTGGCACGGGCCGGCAAAAAAGATGGGTCGGTAACTGTTGGAGGCGTGGGTGTAAAATCCCAACTCCATCAATGGGCTTACTCCAGTGTTACCACGCACTGCACCCGCGCAGTCAGGTGGCGCAGCTCACATCATTGCCAAGAACAAACGCCGCCATCATGCTGTTCGAGTTCAACAGCTCAGACTAATAAACCTACCATCACCGTCATCGTGCATTCGTCTTCTTTTCAGGTCAGAACGATGAGGTGGGGTACCGGCGATAGTATGCGTCTAGGACACGCAGGTGCAATCTGGCATGGTTACAAGTTCCACGTCAAGTCACCGATTTCTGGATGATAAAAGTGACTTCGTACTCTGCCCGAGAGGAAGTCAGACCTATATAGCATGACGAGCTCAATTGCGAAGGTAGAGGTGCATGGTAGAGGAAGTATGATTTCAGTTCACAGTGACGAGGATATTGGATGAGGGAAAATAAAAAGGGAAAAACTGAAATCCAGTCGAGTTAGGTCGTTGGTTACATTATTTTATGAAAGTAGACGGGGTCTGCTCACCATGACATTGATGCCTTCGATGCGGAAGACCCAATTTTTGGGATCGCTCTTATCAACAAATGCCTTTGTGATGCCAGGGACAGCAGAAACCACACTGGCATTCAGTATACGTTGAACCAAAGTTCGGAGATCGGTCGAAATGCGTCCATCTTTGGGATCAAACATCTAGCAGTAGAAGGACAGCCAGTTTTTCGGAAAAATGGGAAGAAAAACGAGAAAATGAATTTTCTAAATTGCCCACAATCAAATGTGTGGGCTAATATACACTTCCATAGTCTTACTTTTAAGCATGTTTGGGGTATGGATTATACTCTATGTATGCTGGTCTAGACATCGTTTGCGCAGCTGGGCTTGTTTTAATTTTCAAAGAGACCAATGTAACCCCGCGAGTTTTAACAATCAAGACTTGCCGCACGTAAAAAGTAATTTTTGTTTCCAGTTAACCACGAGAACGAGGTTTCGAGCCCACAGGTTGATGTTAGAGAGCCGGGCGTTCTATAAATTTTTAAATGTCAGATTTTCAAATCGGTGTGATTTCGTGTCCCAAGGTGCAGCAATAGCGACTACAAGCAGTCCATTGTTTAAGCGTGCCGATATGCTCCTGACGTCTGGGAATGCATTATGAGAGACCGACGGCCATCTAATGGTCATTAGAAATTTGAGCGAAAAGGAAGATGCTTTTGAACGGTCTAGTTTCTGTTTATACCTAACTTAGAAACGGAATGTGAAAACATTAATGATTTGAGCAATATGTCAGTATTTATATGGGAACTCTTTTGTATATTCATAATCATAGAACGGAGCCTAACAGCAAGTAAAAAATAACAAAAATGGTTTCAATATGAACTGAAAAACAAGTTCTTACGGTTGTGGCATATAAATTATCAGCATCTTTCAAGGAAGTGAAAAAGCAGCTAAAAGTATCATTTTTCTCAACCTTGCCATGTAAAGGCGTACAGTAAGTGCCTCACTAGTTGATTTATTAGAAAAAAGTTTGCGAATTGATTGAAAGCAAATCTACCGTCGAATTCTGTTGTGGACGTTCATTTTCCGACAATGAGGTTATTCAAATTGAACCCTAAAGACTACTTATATTTAAAAAACTCCCAGGCAACCACTACCACGGCAAGCGATTAAAACCCGCAAACTATTTATTGATATCTCAAGGACTGTGAAACGCAAGCGACTCCACCTTCAACAAAAGGCATTTTTATTGGATAGATAAAAAGCTGTATTAATATACGCAAAATGGTAAGCTTATGATTGCGTCTGCTAATTCCATTCAAATTTAATAGTCACTGACCGATACGGCGACTTTTATTCCTGAGATTTACTGTCCGCGAAATCAAGGGAAATCCTTTGTTTTAATCAACTACAACTCGAGCAATGCAAGAGCGAAAAATATGTCGATTTCTAGCAAAACTTTGCAACACATGAAAGCACTTAGCTTTGTGTCACACTTCCTTGAATAGTAATTCTGGGAAGGTATTCAATGAAAAGGTATGTAACTAAATAATTTGTAAAGGTTACTGTGCTTATATTGTTTAGCGCTTTTCTAAAACTGGCGTCTACTCATGTGACACGACATTTCCATTTTTCATTTTGCCCAATTGTGAAAAACTCGGCAGCCTCAGTACGATTCGAAACCATGACAGTAAGGGGAAGGCTTCAGTACAACCAACGTTCTAGCCACTTGAGCTACGAAGCTCCGTCGGGAGCCATGGGTTTGATAATACTTGGGTCAGTTTGCACACCCAGCCTACTGCAAGGTATGGCATGCACCAATTTTGTTACAGTAAGCCGACTGCCCAAGCAGATTTTCCTAAGCAAGTAACCTATAATATATCCATACTCGGAAGGATTCCCATAATCCTGACGCAGAAAAGCTGATGACTCTGGAAGTGGTTGCGGCGTTCGCTGTACTAAAGCCTTTCCCTTGCTGTCGTGGGTTCGAATCCCGTCGGGGTCACCAAGTTTTTCACAAATGGGTCAAGTGAATTATTCAAATCTATCAAAACCCCTAATAACTTAATCGCGCCTGGTGGATTCTAAATTGATTGCTTAGGAAATCCTGCTTGGACAATCATCTTACCGTATCATAATTGGCAGATTCCGTACGTTGCAGTAGGCTGGGCGGGTAATTTGACCTAAGTGTGATAAAACTCACGGCTCCCGGGGGGGCCTCGTAGCCCCAGTGGCTAGAGCGTTGGATGTACTAAAGCATTCACCTTGCTGTTGTGTGTTCTAACCCCACCGGGGCGCCAAGTTTTTTTACAATTGGATCAAATGAATTACTGAAATCTGTTAAAAGCCTCAAGTGTTTTCGTTTTTCTGTAAGAAAACTTGTAATATTTAGTTTCCGCTTTTAATGAAATGAAGGTCGCACATTATCAGCTTGGTATTCTGGTGGATGCTTTCGCGTTGGTTAATGATTGTTTGCTAATTTAGGCATTGCACATCTGTTAAATTACATACTATAGGCGCTAAAAGGGGGAGATTTTTGCCGCTTGTCGCATTAGCCTCTAATTTCGATAAATTTCAAAAGAGCAGGCCACTCCCAACAACCAGGAGCAAAACATTAATTAAACGGTGATACTCCACAACACAGGCAGATCTGGTTGTTATCTGCTAAAGTTTTCTAAATAACTTCCTGCCCGTGAACGAGAAACTTCGGGTTCTAACCAAAGAAACGAAGTTCGGGCATCCCACGCTTCCACGCATTAAATATACTTATTGGCGTCTAGGGCGATGAGGTGAACGCGTACCCACAGTAGACTTCAAAGTATACAAAATTAACCACCTTAGAAATATGTTGGTTAAATATTTTCGGAAATTTAGAGGCTGACGAAACAGAAGGGGAGGGCTACGTGCGTGCACAAAAAACAGTGATTATGACATTCTGCTTCCAGTTCAAGCGAGAAATGCAGTAGAAAACACTTAGAGCACTCAGAAGAAGTCAAAATGTGTGGTGAGTATAATCAGCGAATCAGGGGGTAATAACCAAACACATACGCATATTTTTATCTGAACCCATGAAGGAGATCGGTGTGTGTCATAGGCATAGTCACTGAAGCGAATATGGAGGCCTTTCACAAACTGAAAAAGTAAAAAAAACTTGATCAAACAATAGCATCTAACGGGGCCTTCTAGAAATTGCTAGAAAAAGTGGGGGTGGAGTGGGGGGGGTTAGCAAACGGCTGCAGATATTCTAGCCATCCGAGACAACTGCACTAAACAAACCGAAACCTCGAGGATTACGCACTAAGCAATGACTCTCAAACGTAGTGTATATTTCTGTCAATGTTTGTGGTGAACTGCCACGTGTTTTAAAAAATGAAAGTTTCTGAAGGCGACTTCAGTGGAGAAACGAGTTGCTAGGTAACTTTTCGTAGTAATGGCAGAACTTGGTCGGCATTTCCTCTGCAAGGATGGCGTCGGTGAGAAAGTAACCTCGCGCTTACTCTCAAATGATTGAATGCAAGTGAGAGCGGAACTCAGTAGCAACCATCCTGTCCGTTCGACTGTGAACAGGTAGAGAGAGAGAAAGAGGAACAGCGGAGGTTAGAAGCAGTAGGCATGGGAAAAAAAATGGGGAAAAGCAACATTATTCCTGCGAGATAGTGCTCAGTAAAAATTCAGGCTGTGCAGCGTTGTCACTCTTTTATGATTTCGACTGTTACTGGCAAAATAGGAGTTTTACTTTCGGTGGGCCGGGGAAGTTTCTACAGACCATATTACGATGACAACGAGTAAACGGCAAAAAGGCCTACATGCTGCGACCGATCTTATGAAATGTCACAAGAATTCTGGAATACGTTCCCAATTAAAAAGGATTACTGGAAGAGGGTTGTAATCTAGATAATCCAGCGGTATAATCCCCTGCTATGTCGGACACATCAAGACGTAGGCTTTTGTGTGCGCTTCTTTTTTTCTACACTGGATATAAATGAGTACTTAAGCACTACAAAGTCTCTATTGCTTTTTCGATATCCCTATAAATTCATATACCTTTTATAGAAAATACGCCCAAAATATCCTGTATTGGACTCAGTAGATAGGCATTCAGGTTTTCTAATTTCACAATCGAAAAAAAGAATATCTGTCCTTTTATTAATTAATCGGACTAAGTTCACAACATAATCTACCTCCATATCAAAATTGTACATGGACCATATGGTATTTCCTTAATTTATAGAGCAATGTATATTCCCAACACGCAATGTCTGCGGCCTGTAGGCTGAAATCCCTAAACGCAAATATAACGACAAATCGGTCTCAAACGATATCAGGAATTGGAGAACGTTGTTCAACCCCAAATATGTTTTTCCTTTGTGTATCAAAAATTAGTTTTCAACCGAATGTGTGGCAGAAATAATAATTGTGGGTATGTTTTCTATAAAATAAAGTTGGATTTATAAGGGCATTGACAATAAATATAAAAAATTATACAGTGCTTTCTTATTGAGCGTGGTTCTTGCAGGTGGCCAAAAAGAAGGGCATTTAAATGCTAACATGTCTGAAATATTACGCGATTATGTCACACGTTAATCGATAATACAGCCCTACTTAAGTAATCCCCCCTAGTCCACAACGCGTTTCAGAATGTTGTTTAACGTTTAATGAAATGGGTGACTAACCGCATGAAAGCTACGCAGTACTAATCAAGGAAAAGGAAAAAAGTGCGATAGCAGAGATATGCCTTTGGTGACGCAGTAAGCAAAACCAACGCTCCTACCATGCATGCTACCACATGCACTGGACCAACACGAGGGTCGGGGCAAGGCAGAGCACGCGCTTATCACGGGGACACTAAAAGCCGTGACCTGAAAGGTTTCCAACTGGCAGGATAACTGGGTCCTCCTTTAAGGACAGAAATTCGAGCCGCAATGGCTTCTTAAGCTGGCATCTGTAGCACTGGGATTCAGTTGGAATCCGAGCCGCGCAATTTCTGTGGGAGAAATCCCAGGCCATTGTGCGGGGACCATGCGTGTGTGGCACCAGTAGACAAGCTGCTTATTTTCTTCCGCTACTGCGCTCGATCTCGCCTCCGGTCGTGACATGGGACTCAAGTGGAGTGAGGGAGCTGAGTGCGGTTGATGTTGTGCAAGCATATGCTCACGATATACAAAGTCACACGCAAGTCATCGTTCCTGCGCCACTTTGTGTGCACATGGTAGACCTCGTCGGAATCGACGGTAGAGCTGTCGAAGCAAAAGCAATTTTCAATAACACAATAGGGAGACGCCAACTGGTAGCATACCTCGACGCGCTTTGGATCCATTTCAGGTAGTGCACTTTCCTCTTCGTTGATACCGTGATCTTCTGGTGGAAGTAGCTCCTCAACAGCGTCGTCTTCGTTGCGATCAAGTTCAACGTCCTCTATCTCTTCAGTCTTATTCTCCTCAACATTCATACTTTTTGCCACCCCCGCAGTCGACGTTGAAGGCACCGGCACTTTATTGTCATCAGCGTCCGTCCTGTTTTTAGTAGACAAAGTTGAGGTCTTCTTGGCAGTACTTTCTGTTGCAGGAGGCTCCTCCGTAAGGGCCAGTTGGAGTCCTCATCTGCTGCGTCATCCTTTATGGCCTCAGGATCGAGGCCGATCTCACGTAGTTCGGCAACCTCATCATCGTCTTCATCAAGGTCAACTTCTGCGCCATCCGCCTCACCAACAGGTTCATCTTCAGCTTCGAGACGCCGTCGGCGAACGGCCTATGGCGAAAGGTAGAATAGGTGGACCATAAGATAAATGACTGGTACAGTAGATTTCGTTTATTTTTAACGTCTAATCGGAAAACACGGGTTTCATTAATTCCTCATCTGGCCTATATAGTTACATAGAGAATGAACATATGAGGGTGGACAGGGTTTATAAGTGTTCTATGTTTAATAATCATCGTTCTCACGCCGCTCGCATGGCGAAGTCGGCGTGTGAAGGTCATGTTGGGACTGGGGTGGGGGGAACTAGGGTAGGCTGTGAGTGATGCTCGTAGGTCGAGTACAGAGAGTGAAAATCACTGCAAAGTGCACGCATTGAACAACTGTCATCTGGGGAAGAGAGAGCGCCTGTATTAGCATCTGCTGACAGCACCGCATTAGATTTGCTAGCCATATAGCCACTGCCTCAATTGTTGCTAGTAACGGTTGGAGTAGGCCCGTAGAAGTTGGTAAGTGTCTGGTAGACAACCTGAAAGGCCTCGTTGGGATGGACTTGGTGAATGGTATCATATAGATAGGCGAGAAATCGATCTTGATCGGACAGGTATGTGTTCATGCACCCTCTTTCCAGGCGTCTCGTTGTGTGGTCAATATATCCCGCTCCACAGGAGCAAGTGAAAGAGTAGATGCACATCGATGTGACTTGCAACGGGAGTCGGTCTTTACCTGCCAAGATTAGGAGGGTAGAGTTCAGGAATCATACATGTAGATTCACTGCGGGGAAAGCGCTCGCAATTTCATGTTTATTTTCTATGTAACTGTATAAGCCGGGTGATGAATTACTGAAGACATGTGTTCACCGATTTTAATGTTCAAGTTTAACAGGGGTATATGATGAAATATTAACCAAAATTAGTAAATGTGTTTTAGATTCAAAAAATACTCAATTAGAGCTGAAATGTTTATTCTTGTGCAGTCTAAAATCGCATAAGTAGAAAAAATTTTAAAGCAGAAAACTAGGTACTACTAAATGAGTTCAAAAAATATCCCTGTGCATTTTTCTATAACATATCTTTCAATGTATAAAGGCGATGAAGATTACTCAGAAAATTACATACTACTTAAGCAGTCATTTTTGACTGTAGTTTGCGCAGGCGGCCGGAAAAAGCTTACTCAAAAGCCGGCATCCTGACATCATTTAAGTATCTCGGGACTAGGCTGCAAGATAATTAACATCAAAACTAGAATCACACAGTTCTTGAGTAGAAAACACATTTCGGAATTTCGGTTAAAATTTCATGAGATAGCATATCTACTGTAACGACAATATTTGCAATAGAGGACACCACGAATGACGCAGAAGGGTAATGAAAAATTGTGAAACTTTATCATCAGGTCGACATTCAGTTGTATTCCTCGCGAAATTCACACCAGGATGGGACAATTTTCTGATCGAGCTAATTTAGTATGAGGTGTCTTCAGATGTTTCGGCACAGGCGGATTCCCAAAGTCTAGCAGGATTGTTAGGAGGTGGATAGCGAAATTACCCAACAAAAACTTAATTTTAAAAGGGGGATCCACGTACAATAATGAGGCTTGCACTATGGGGGGAGGAGTGGATTTACAAAGAACGCGGTTGGAATGCGGTTTCTGAGAGCAACGTTAGTTGGGGGATCAAAAATATTACTGCAGTTTAGAAAACGCCCATGCTATAATTGTGGACATGAAAAGAAGGGCGGAGCCGTAAGCAGAAATAGCTTTTGGCCTAGTGTTGCGAGAGGAGTATGGGGCTTTTTAGTAGATATCCTTTAAACGTAAGGCGAAAGCGAGTCCATCGAAAAGAGACGCTTACTTTTAGTGCCTCTGCTATGCACGCGAGGAATAAATTGAGACTGCAGATAAACACCAATACCCGAACACACATCTGATGCGCGCAAGACCATGAAAACACATTTCGGAATGCTAAAAGATTTCAGTTCCTTCGCCCCAGTTGAACATTTTCTGGCTGCAGGATTAATTAAATCGGACTCAGGGTACTTTATTTGTGGAGCCTTATTTTGGCTTGTTTCTAGTATGCAAAAAGATCCTTGTTTGTGCTATATCTACTCAGTAAATGTTTTTTGCGGTGTTTAATGCATTGATCTGTGCGAAGAAGGCATACCTCAGCTCCGTCGTCCTCATTCCATTCTCCACGGTCTGTCATCTTTCGAGGTCCAGAACCCTCCTCGTCTTCGGCTTCACCCTCTCCCTTTGATGTGGCCATCTGCTGACGAGCCAGGGCCTTAAGTGCGAAGCTCTTTATTTGACTAAGCGGGTAGGGGAGAGGAAAAACTTAAAACAGCCCGAATATTGAGCAGATCTGAGCCTCCAAGAAGCACGGGAGTTTAAAAAAGCACCCAGCTGGCTGAGGGAGATGCTATAGACTAAAAAAACAAAGGTAAGAAATGATATCGGGCGAGATGAAGGATCAGATAGGGCTCATTTTTCATTTCTTTTTTGCTTGTTACGGACGCCATTATGAGGATGTCACGGATTTCAACTCGCCACGCGTGACGACCCGCGGCAGCAGACCTGGGCAGTTCAATCTATTCTCTTCGCTAACAAGGGAAGCCAAATACCGAAGGTCGAGAAAAAACTTCCATGTCCTGAAGAACTGTGTCTAGCCATATTTTGAGCTAACCTCCCTTTTCGACGCCTCCAGTTGAGTAGCGGTGCCGAATCGAGGTCAATAACACTGAGCTAACTATACTAAAATGACCCAAACCGAAGAGACCGGGGGAGCGTTGAATCCGTATTTTTTTAGTCATGGAAAAGCATGCAGAACGCTTTACTGTTGAACCGCGGGCTTATGCTCGTCACCTGGAGTCCAGGATAGTCAAAGTTCCAAATGAGTCTGTTTATCGACCTACCATAACTGTAGGGTGTAACAATGAGGTGTCCACTTGGGGTGGTCAACCGACCCGGAATCACGTCCCAAGTTGTCCAATTCCCAAGTAATTTTAAGTCCGATCTGCCGTTGCGTTCGCATTTGAGGCTGTTCAATCTAACAGCTTTAAGCTTTCAATGAAAGGAAAATCATACATTTCTGCGTGTCGTTAAGAAAATGCCACAAAATGTTCATAAAATCCGCAATGTATGTAGACAATGTTGTATACTTCACGTTGGACATTAATAAACCTAGACACAATGCTGGTTGAATGGATATTGTACGGGCTTAAAAATTTCATAATCATAAACTTTTCAAACCTAATTGTACCCTTCCTTTGAGTGAACAGTTTAGCAAAGATCTTATTTACTACTAAATGAGTACAAGAAAGAATATGCATGCTTTCGTTTTCTATTCGGTATATTTAAATTTACAAGGGCATCGAAAACCAATAGAAGAAATGCATTCTGCAAAAATTCTTATTTTTTACTGAGTGCGGTAGTTTATGCTGGCGGTTTAAAAGACAGACATTCCAGAGCCGGAACCCTGGCACTTCTGAAATATCTTAGTATTACGCTGCAAGATAAGCAACAGTGCATAACCCGGCTAAAGTAATCTTTCCTATCTGAAAGACACTTGAGAATTTTGGTTGACAATACATGATTGGTAACTGACTTTACCTTTGACACAATCGGAGAATGTTTGAGACGGCGAATTTAGTGTACAGTGAGGAAAATAAGCATTAATTTTTTTACAAAAGTGGCCAAACGATATTCAGCACTAAAACGCGCCAGGAAGGGCCGCACTTCAACTTACGTAGATTTGCCCTGATCGCGAAGTTCTACTTCCAGGCGTTTAGCTAGACTAGGCAAAAAGACACGCTCGAAGAAACGGATGATGCGTGAAGGTTTCACGTTAGTTCTTGCTTCATAGGCCGAGGGTGGCTGGAGATGGAAGGTCAGGGTACATGTGTCGGAACCATAGTCGACTCCGATGCCGAGTGGCAGTTTGACAACCTGCAGAGAGGAAAAGATGACAAGTTGTATCTAAACAAGAACTGACTGGTCTTTCAACCCGCAGGCCTGTTAAGGTGTCAAGTGCGTTGAAAGCCAAAAATAAAGCAGCGAGGAAACCAAAGAGCAGTTAACAGTCTCCCTTGTCTTTGTCGGTCATGTTATTCTGCATATATCCTTAGCTGCCTTACGGCTGCTGGCGGGGCTTGAGAGTTAGCCCCAAGGCACCACGGGACGAGTCAGTCCTGTAACCGATCGGTTCATCATCTTCATCATCTTCTTAGAGTCAGTCCTGTAACCGATCGGTTCATCATCTTCATCATCTTCTGAAAAAGACGAAGATTAAGAGGGGGCGATTTCATGGACCAAATTGTATTTATACTGACGTTTCGAAAGCCTTCTTGCTTCCATTATCAGAGTATAGTGCTTGCTGCTCCTGGTGGTCTTCATTTAGTCAGTCTTGAGGCAAGCCTCATATTATATCCATGGTGGATGCGTGAACTTTGACCTGCCCGATCATTGCTGACTTTCTTAAAACTCCCCGAGGTTGAAAGCATTAGGTTGATTAGCATTATGGTGGCAGGTAGGTAGGCGTGTATTACGGTTTAATTTAGTGCTAAATACCCCAGTTCACTTGAACGATGGCGGTGAATATATAAATTTTTTTCATTGCCAATGCATTACCGCCCATTTACGTATTTCACACATACCTAGCCAGTGTGTACGTTAGGGGAGTCCTACAAACATTCGTAGCCGGTTAGGGGGGGGGGGAGTAGCACAAGCATTCTTTGCCAGAAAGGATTCTTGGATAAAGACACGCTAACGGTTGGGTATCTGAGACGGCGGCCTTCGTAGTCCAATGCACCAGTGCGCTCAAGTTGCACCGGGCAGGTAAGAATAAGGGCTTGCAAATAAGCCAACTAGTTAGTGGCTGAAGTGAAATTTTTAACTTGTTTATTTGGAAGGATAGGCAAATCTCACAAAAAAGCAGAACGGTATAAAGAATTTATTAATACGCCCTATGAAGATCTGATTACGGATGCCGACATACACAAAAACAAGGCCGGTGGCAACCATCTGAAGCTAAGTCGTGAGGCTGGATGACCCACTGAGATGAGAAACTTTTGGTGTCATTTACCGGACCTGGTTCAGTTGTGGGCAAAGCAACGAAGTTTGAAGGCAGGAGGGGTTACTGTGGGTGAAAATGATAGAATGCATCAGTATTGGGGGTGAATGGCTGTAAATCTTAAACCGCCGCCTACTCTACAGCAGCCGATACCATCAACTGTAACGAAGCCGAAATCTGCACAAGATGTGGAAATTGCGTGAGACGCGACCTACTTGAGCCATTATACATGATTTACCATACTGACAGCATAGGTGCTACCTAAGCGCCCAGCCATGTGTTTCACCGACACTCTGCGACTGCAGAACACAGTTACGAGGGATTCGACTCATCATTAGGCCATGACACTGCGAACCGCGGTTCATCTATAAACACAACGGTCTCCCGCGAGAAAGCATTAACGAGTAAATAGACGAGGCGGTATTACGTCAAGAACTAACCTCTTTGACGGTGCTGTCAGCCGTTAATGAATGGGGGGTGGGTAATCCAGCCAGTATCGCGCTATGCACAAAAACCGACGAGGTATGTACAGTAGACTGTCTAAGTCATGCAATATCGTGATCGAAATTTGTTTGAGTAGTTTAGCGTATATTTGGTCCTGTTATTTTGTTTTTCCGTGGATTTGAGGCTCACAGAGCTTTTTTTCTGAAGAAGACTGTTTTCTTAATCTTGTATATGGAAGAAAAGGAGGTAGGATTTGAGAGAAATCTGAGGTTTCCGGATATCGATGAAATTTCCTATGCCTTTTGCTTTTGTACGTTGCGCTATAGCATAACATTAATATAAGCACAGAACGTTTCAAAGGAATGCCTTCTGGTGACGGAAAATCTTACATTAAGTCCGTGAAAATTAGGCGATGGCAGGTGTAAGGAATCACATTGTTTTCCAGAAGCAAGAAACAAATTCGACTTTAAACGTTATTGCCAATGTCTGACTATTCCCACAAAATGCAGTAATAAACTTGTTTGACCGTATCTTATTTTAGCAGATCAAGAATTGGGACCGTAAACAAAATACGTATATCTTACTATGGAAATGGACGTCCACAAAAATACATGTTGAATTTGAAGGATGTGATAAGATACCTTTTGAATCATATTTTCCGCTAATATGTAATTTAGAAATAAAATGGGGAAAAGAGTAGCCGTTTTCACAAAATCTTTGCATCATTCAGCCACTCTGCTGAGCATTTGCAATATTAGAACGGGCCTAAAAGTAAAAAAATATAGCAAAAAAAGCTCCATTATAAAGTGAAAAATGAGTTCTTTCATTTTCAGCAGAAAATGTAGAAATTATTCTCAGGGAAGTTAAAAAACTGGTCAAACTTCTCAATTTTGAACTCGACGTACGCAGAAATTTATCAGCGCTTTAAAGAATTAACTTATCATCAAAAATTGATTTCAATTTATCTTAGACAGTTTAAATACCGAAATTTGTTTTGGACGTTCATTTTATCAACAGTGAAAGTTCCTGTTTGCATGAACCTACAAATACGACCTAAACGGCCATCTGCATTAGAAAGTATATCCAAAAACTCCCTACCTCGGTTAATGTTTTTTTAAGAAATATTCTGAAGGTTTCGATAAACCCATAAAACAGGATCTAAATTTATTGCCAAGCGATTGAAAACAGTGAAAATCGTGAAATATGCACCTGTATTTCAAGGACGATATGAAACTAATGGTAATCCAATGCCAGAAATACCTATAAAGAAATTTGACGAAAGGATGGTTCTTTTAATATACACAAAATTTTATGTTAACGATTTCACCTGACACTTCTATCTATGTTTATTAGACACAGCTACAACGATCTTTCACGCTTTTGGAAATGGCCGCTTTTTTAGAAAATCTGGTATTTCTAAATAAAGTGGTATTGCTTTTCATATTTAAGTTTTGAATTCGCCGAAGGCTGTTTACCATTATTTCAAGGCTTTGTTGCATGCACTGTTACCGGGTTAAGAGTGATTATCAATCTTTTGTAAAATTCGACATTTTTCACGAGTTAAGTCATCTGGTGTCAATGATAGGTGTCAATAGGTGAGTGTAGGCGCAGCAAGTACACTCTATAAATACTGCACCCGTCTGTATGTCCACTGCCTCGATCCCTTGCTGTCTCTGACCATGGGTTTTGGAGGGGTGTTCAAAATAGTAGCTGAAGAAAACAGGTTTGGTCTAAATTACGTTCTCGAAATTGCCCAAAACTGCATATTTCGAGGTTTCAACCGCGTGGGAATTCAAACGTGCCAATCGGGTGGAAACCGTTACTTCACCAGTCCATAAAATTGTGCGTGGGTACGTAGCACTGTATTTATGCATAAAGGTTAAGTTTTTCTTTGTCACTGATTAATACTGAAGCAAGAATTGTTATGCGATGCTAGTAAAGGTCAAAGCAATTGAAAAGACAGAGGCCAAATTAGTTTCGTAACGATTAACATACGAATTGCATGGCAGCGGATGCAAATAAACGGATAAAAAGAGAGGTTTGGGAAGAAGTAAGTAAATCAAAAGGCCGAGTAGATCGCGGTTAAAAAAAGGCCGGCATGAGCTCACCTCAGTTAGCCGCAGTTTATAAAAGCTGCGAGCAATGTGTTCAACCTTGGTTCTTGCGGCCGCAGTCGGCAGGATAGGAACTTCCATGCAGGGCGTACTGATAACTGCGGAACCGGACATTAATACCTCCCGCAGTCGGGGAATGCCCAGAGTGACATTCATCTCACCTCGGCCGGCAAAGTGAAAGGTATTCAATGTCATTTGGGTGGACGGTTCTCCTACGGACTGGGCGGCAAGAAGGCCCACAGGGTCTCCGGGAGGCGCCTGTCCTTGGATTATCTTCGCGGTGACTATGGTGCGCAAATCCTCCGCCAGGCGACAGGGTGCTTCGGAGCAGGAGTCCCGCGGAACGGCAGCCAAGCGCTCGGCGGCAAGCTGGCGACGCCTCCGAATGGAAGCCAATTTATTTTCACTTACGGACTTCTGGAGAACCTAAAAGCCCAAAAGGACTACATAAGGGAACAAAGGGCGGTTTTGAATAACAGTGATTAAACTCTATGAAACAGCACTGCCTACTTCCGGCTCTAAATAAGTAACACTAGGAAAACGCCCGCTGTCACCGGTTCATGGTGGATTTAGTGTGGTTTGAAAATGAAGACCCTGCTCCTGAACCGTGTTGCATACGAACCAGGCTAGAATAGTTGAGCGGGAGCGGAGCCAGGCATGGCGCCATGATGTGTCCCTTGAAAAATTTCCCGGTTTTAGGAGATTGGTTGACTAGCTTTCCACCTTTGGACAAGCCTAGATGAAGTATCCTGTCAATTCAGCGTGCGAGACCGGAGGACGGCGTAAGCTAGACTACCTTTATGAGGTTGTTAGGCAAACAGTTGGTAAGGATGACTTAGATGCACCCCCTCTCCCACTAAACAAGACATGAGAAGAGGAACCGTCCCCAATACCGTCCTCTTGGCGCCATATGCCAGGGGGAATAGGGGTAGATTTACGGTTAGGGACAAGTTTAACCTTAGGGTAAAAGTTGGGGCTACGGTTAGACTTCGTACTAATCGTAGGGTTATATGTTAGAGGAGAGGTAGGGTTGTGGTTGGAGTTACGGTTTAGGTTTACGTTAGGGCTAGTGTTAGGGTTAGGGCACGGGAATCTTCACCCTGGAATTATGCGTAAAGCAATCCTTATACTGGGCGTTCCTATTGTCAGTTCGGAGGCCATAGAAGTAGGTCTTATCAAACATTTCCATCGCGATGCGGCTTCTACCCCTTGTATGAGTCTAGAGATAAAAGATGCTGCCAACAAATCACAAACCCATCGAAATGAAAGACCTGCTCGTAGGTACTACAGGACTTCCATGCAGCTGTATAAACCAGTTCACGGCAGATAAAGGCAGAATGGGGGTCGGTGATTTGGTGTCGCTTGTACTCTTCATGAAAAGGAGTATCAGTACATTTCAAGATCCTTGGGAATCATGGCTTTGAGAAGGGATTGGTCTTTTACCCTGTCAAGTTCATAGGTACAAATTGCGGCCCTCCTTGGAGGTAGCAGGCTCAATGCCTCCTCCCACCAAAGGAAGGATTGTGACTGCTACTTTCAAAGAGGGGCACAATTTGTACATATGAGCTTGACAGGAAGGCAACGAATGGTTCTCCGACCCTCTAACCGGCAACGAACTAGTGTACGGTCCCATAACTAGCATAATTGATAGGTTGGCGTGTGATACGGAAACGGTGGGAATAGGGGAGGGTGGTTTGAAGGATGGGAAAAGGACGGTCACGCGTTGGCAATTAAGAGAAATATGCATACCCACCGTCATCGTTCAAGGGAACTGGTTTTTAGCACCTTAGTGCACGCCTATCTACACGCTGGAGTTAGGGGGTCGTACAAGCGCTCATTTGAATCCTACTGTTGGCTTCCGACTTAAAACGATTGGGAGTATAAATTCAAAATGATGCTCGATTCGGAAGATGGCCGTAATATAAGGGTAGATTTCGTGTCACTTGTACTTTTCTCTAAAAGGGGTGTCGGCTTGTCAACAAATATTGTGAGATGCGAGGGGTCCACGACCCTGAGGAGGGATGGACCTTTTGCCTTTTGACTTGAGCAAATAGATTGTGACAGCTACCTCCAAATAGAGGCACAATTTTGGCACATGAAATTGACAGGAAATTAGGCGAGTGGGGAGGGGGGGAAGATAGCGCCATCCAAAATAAGGCCTGCTTCCAGAAACTTACGCCCATTCTCTTAACTGCGACTTCGTCGACTTCGTGCGCAAGCGAAGGCGCCAGCGGGTTGGCGTCGATCATGCGTTTGCACAGATCAGGATCATCGGGACACTTCCAGCGCTCAGAAAGCAGCTCTGCGTTGTCTGCGAAAAAGTGGATGCCAGTTGACTTGAGAAAAGAGGACTGGCAAACATCCAGGCCATCATCGCCATAACGGAATTGAATTATTCCACCGCCAGAGTCACGAACAGTGCCATCATACTGCACAGACAGGTCCTGCAGATAAAACGATGACAATGATTTACGATAGGAAGGAAAAGAAGCCCGTTGAAAAACGAAATACCGAAAAATAACGATACATTTTAGGGGTATGAGAATGCGATTGAGTCTTCTAATTAAGAACTGAATGCGCATCCTTTGCAGTTGGTGGAATCTGAAGCGGGTTAATGTAATTGATTTTGTCGGGTTGCGGGATGCAACTTCATAATAACAGGCCATGCCAATTTTTCGTCCCGAAAATAGACTGAATTGACAGCTTTGAAGAAGCCGCGCCAACAGCAGAAAACAGTCTCCATGTGTTAAAAGGAAGGTAGAGGAACAGATGGACGTTGCTTTACAGCTCAGCTAACAGAATAATACTCTGGAATATCCACTTGACCTCGAGGAGGCAGACTGTGGTAGTGAACGCTGTACAGTCCGGCTACTGGTTTTTGCTACGCATCCACAGTGTCAATTAGTAATCCGTAGTCAAACAATCTGCAAAAACGGATTTTCGTTGGGAGCGCGCAAAAGGATTTAATTGTGCACCATCCAAGCTACCGTAGTATTAAATCAATGTTTAGTGGCGATACCAGTAATTCCTTCAAGGTCAACCGTATTTTCCTCCCTATACACATGCCTGAAGTCCAACTTTCATCCATGTCCGAACACTTTACTTTGATGAAAGTGCCATAGTCAGATGCACTCATAGGTCTTCGGACGGGGTAGACGATATCGACCAGGATAAATAAGTTTAAGTGAAGCTGGAAAATAAGCGCGGCCCGTATGGCAAACCATCTGCATTTGATTGTACACAACATTGCCCCCTTTTTCATATGGTCGTGACTTATTTTCCAGTTTTCGTAGATTAAAAGTCCAATTTTGCTCCAGCAGTACTCGGTTAGCGACACGTGTTTGTCAGCCCATGTCAGGTATTTTAATGTCCATTTAAAGGCGCATTTAAATAATATAACAACCCTACTAAAAGAGAGTTTTCGAAAAGAAAACACATTTCGGGGTATCGGTCAACATTTTATGAGAGAAGACATCTACTGTACCTCTGGATGTATGCTGACAGACGAACACCGAAAAAAAATAAGCCTATAACTTCGAGGAGTACACGAATGAGATCGGAGCTTCCGAGGAAGAACTGAAGTCTGCGGAAGTGGGGGAGGGAGGCCTTAGTTCCATCTGGAGAGCTGCATGTTTTGTTTTTTTCCCGTGGGATCTGATCTTGATGGGTTTCAGGATGTAGTCGCAAAACAAGACGACATAATTTTTCGTCCTGAAAGTTGGCTGGACAACAGCTTTGAAGCTGCCGCGCCCACAGCAGAATAAGGTCTTCGGGTGTTGAAAGGAAGGTAAAGGGAGCATGAAAAATGGTGAACGAACTCTGCATTACAGCTCAGTTGACAGAATAGGACTCAGGAAGAGTCGATAAGGATATCTAGAAGGCAGACGGAGGCGGTGAACGCTGTACAGTCTGGCTAGTGAAATTTGCTAAGCGCACACAAGTAACCTTCAACAACGGTCCCTCCTTGGAACCGCTCAAAGGGATTGCATTTTGCGCCCACCGTAGTGTTTAAAAAAACATTCGACGAGGGACACTATAACAGACTGCACTTGAGAAAATTGATGTTCGACGAAGCCTGTTACGACAAATTCATTAAAAACATGCCAAACGGGATAGTAAGTAAACAAACCTCGAGGTGCTTGATAAGGGATCTCTGTAGGTAGCCAGAGCGGCTAGTTTTACAGGCTGTGTCCACCAACCCATCACGACCAGCCATCGAGTGGAAGAAGAGTTCTTGCGGTGGCATTGAGGTTAGGAAGCGATGGGTGCACATACCACCCGCACGGGGTCTGATGTCGTAAGGTGGAAACGAGGGCAGTGTTCGACCGCTCAGCATCAGTGGTACACGCCTGCCTTCCAGCTCAATCTGGCCAAGAGCGACTGACATTTGCTGCGCATTAACCTGAGAGGGCGCATTGAAATAAATCTGGATGAGGCTCTGTGCATATGCTCATGTAACACTTGAAACGTCAGGTTGGAAAACAAACGTGTTCTGTAATTCAGGCGCATGTAGCCACAGAGAGAATTGAAATGTTATTGAAATTTCAGTGAGTAGTTCAGTGTAAATTTGGTCTTCTTATGCTGGTTTTTGAGTGGATTTGATACATGTTCAACCTTATATATTGAAGGAAAACAAGTGAGACTTGTGCGAAATCGGAGGTTTACGGATATCGTAGAAATGTCCTGCTATTTATTATCACAGACTAAAAGCTATTGTTTTTGTGTTATAGTATAAAAGAATAAAATATAAGCAAGAAATGTTTCAAGTAAATCCCTACTGAAACCGGCAAATATGATCTTAATTCAATGAAAATCAGATGAAGACAAGTGATAGGAATCGTACTGTTTACCAGAAACAAGAAATGAATTAAGCTTTGAAAATTCTTGTTTGTAACGTTACAATATTTTTTGCTATAAAGTGCAGTAATAAATTTGTTTACTAGTATTTTTATTTACTACCCCAGAAATATGGCCGTAAACAAAATAGGTACAAGAAACTGTGGAAAATCATAATACATATTCGGCCACATGTTTGTGTATTTGTAATCTTAAAAGGAGGCATTTAAGTAGCGAAAAACGCCCCAAAATAAAGCGAAAGGCAAGTCCTTCATTTTCAACCGAAAATATCTCATTTATTTTCAGGTAAGTCACAAAGACAATCAAACTTCCACATTTTACCTTGGAAAAAGGTAAATTGCACACATAGTCCTCAGCTTAATAGCTACTTAAAGCACTTTTTAATTAGGCATCTTATTATAGAAAGTTTTTATAATTGATCTTAGGCGTATTCGTTAATAAACCACGAGACACCTAACAACCCTGTTCACTTCTTATAGTATTATGCTCTATATAACTGCATGGGCCCGGTGATGAATTAACGAGAACACGTGTTGCCTAAATAAATTTTCAGTCGGATTAGAGTTGCGAAAATACCCAGCGAAGGATTCAGAATAGTTAGCGAGCATACGCGTGCTTTCGATAAATTCTCATCGAGCCAGTACGTTTATATGGGAACGGAGTACAAGCTAAGACAAAATCAATAAGGTCCATCTCGTCATAACAGTGATTCGTGTTAAAAGAGGGGAGGGGGTGGCGATAAGAGAAAAATGGTTAAGCGGCAGTGAGGGTGTGGTGGTCGTTCACGCGGGGAGGGGGGAAGGGGAGGGGAAGAGGAGAAAGGCCTGGACTGCATGTAATTAAGTCGTCGTTGGCCCTGCTGAGCGCGGAGCTTGTAGGAGGTTCTTTTGTGCGCACAAGACCGGTTTTCTCAATCGCGTATGCTCGCCAAGTAGTCTTCTGAATATTCGGATTAGTTAGTTCGACCGTTGAAGTCCGAAGGTGTCCACCGTATGCGCCAAAGAAGGGTGATGCGGGGAAGGTGACTTGCGCGCAAATTAGTTTTAAGTCATAGTATACTTGCACTGCATCTACCGCACTCTCTCTCTTTCTCTCTCGTCCCTTATCCACCTGTGCCCGGTGTAAAGACAGAGTCAAGATAACCGGATGTGGAGTCAGGTGCAGAGGAATCATCTCCCATAGAGTGGGAGAGCGGGGTGTGGCATGAGCCTGCACCTACGCGTGCCCATGTTCGGCACGCACACCCCCTCTCCCCCCCCCCCCTATGTTCAGCATTTGTTATGGGACCACATCCCTGCCGCACCCTGATTTAGCCCCAGTGTTGGTCCAGCGCATCTACCCCGCGGCCCGTTTAGTAATGATTAGCAGACACGCGTTTGGTAATGCCACGGAAGGCCCCGAAGGAGAACCGGAGAATGGTTTACTAGAAAACGTAAACTACGCGGGAGACAGGGCCAAAAGGGAAATAGAGCAATACTCAATCGAATGTGCAGCGAATAAAAAAGCCGCAAGACGCCGAAGACGTCATTCTCGTCCACCACCAGACACGTCCTTAATTATGTTTGGCTACGGAGATCCAGCTTGCCTTAATAATCTACATGCTAGGATCAACTAACTTTTCAGTAATCTACTTATGCTTTCGCATCAAAAGTAGAGCTCCCTCCATTGACTCTGATTGGGGCCGGAAAATCTACTCAAAGTATAAGCTGGAAGCGTTACGCGGGGGGAGCATATGGTTACGCCCCATCGTGCTTCCACGTTAAACGTTCCTTTTTTGAAAGTAGCGTGCCCATGTGTTCCTGATTTTCAAGACCCGTCCGATGTCCACGGAGTTGCTCATTTGTAAAATCCTTTTAAATGCATCTTTCGATTCCCGTTGGGCGCCCACTAAAATGCTATCCCTCGGATCGGTGATAAAATTTCACCTCTCAGTCTTAGTATCTTAAGATATATTATGCCTGGGGGGAGAGAGACCAGCCACCTAAGTGCCGATCAGATTTCTTGTCTTTCTTACTATTCCTCTGAATTCTCTTCTTTTTATTATTATTACTGCACTTCTGCGTACACAGAAAAAATCTAACTAGCCAACGAATTTCGGTAACATTTGTCCCGCTTGTCTTTGTGGTTGGGAAAGGTCTTCAGAATTCCATGATTAAATAGTCGCTGTATCCGACAGTGTCGCCTCTTCTAGAGCTTGCTCACAATCAAATCTTTCCTCGTCAAAAGCTACAAGCGTTGGGATGGGCTCTATCCCAAAAACCCATTGTGTTTATGTAGTCCTTCCCTCGCCTTCCTCCTTCATTAGCTCTCTCGTTCTCGAAGGTTACTAAATGACCCGTCCTAAACATAATCTCAACTTCCCTCCTTTAGGCCCTCTTACCCCCGTGATTCACAGATGCAGTTAAGAAGCAGGCACTTGAAATGTTGTTGTGCATACGATGCACTCTGTTTTGAGGGCCTTAGCCAACGACGGTTGTGCGTTATTAGGTTACTCATCTATCCTTAATAGTTAGGGGCAACATTCTGCAACTCATGATGGGGTGTATATTTGCTTGCATGCTACTTTTCTCTTTAGACGAAAGTAATTCCATCAGGCGTGGGACGGTGGTTGCACGATCGGACAACCCGTTACCCTGTCAGGGATATTAACCATCACCAAGTTCTGAAGAAGGGCTTCCAGCACACCCGAGTGCATTGCTGCGGGAATAGGTGTCTGAATTGCACACCGGCTCAAACCTACCATGCGCAGCAGGTTCGTAAAAATCAAGAACAGATTAAATTCTAATGAGCAGTCGGGTTTAGTGCATCGCATCCCGTGCCAAAACTGTTCCCGTAACTACACAGGACAGACTGCACGCATGCTTGGAGCGCGCGCATACACGAGCATAAACTGACTGTGAGACAGGGTGGCGGATTAGCACAAGTAGCTACCCACGCCTACGAAACGGATCATGAGTTTAACTTCGCAGCTCCGAAGACAATCGCTCAAGCAGGAAGCAAGACAAGCTGAGAATCGATTGAAGCCTGGGCCTCCAGTGCGAACGCAATCAATCGATTTATCGATCTGGCGCCGGCATACCAGGCTCTGCGAAGTCACCTCAGGACTGGCGTCACTGGTGTCTCATTGAACCCTGCCGCCTATAACTGCTGCTCGTTTTTTTCCGCTTTTATCCCTATCGGTGGACTCTAGTAAACGTTCAAAAGATCAGACGAATAAAGCCATGGTTCCGGTGAGCGAACAACTTTCTTCTTCGTTACTAATAGGACCAAAATTACTTGAGTATATGTAGACTGCGACCAACTCGCATTTCGGTTTTCCCTACATCTGATTCCTATATTTTCTACATTTAAGTGTCATTCGATATTGTCACTTCTGCTCTCTTTAATGCGAGGCGATTTATGCATGACCGCATGCTTCCTCTTCATTATTTCTCCGTAACTCCTTATCCCTTCTTCAAAAATGATATTTGTAATTATTTACCATAGATAGACAGCACAGGTACTAGGTAAAAGCCCATACACGCGTTTTTCGCCCATCTAGGGACACCCATTGATGAACCGACCCCCTCGCAGCTGCGCCAGGCAGTAGCAATACCGGTGCTTTCAGGACGGTAAATAATTACGTAGTTGGATACAACGGACTACCTGTTGGCATTTTGTGAATACTACGTGGTTATACCGCGGTGACTGCTGAATTTCAGCCCTGATAATCATGTCAACTTTTGAACGGAACTTCAAAAGGTCTGTACCGAGGGATTTACTCTAAGTTCGCGCATTAATTTCCTCGGTAACTAAACAAGCCTGAATGATATCTGGGCTGAAATAGTTACCGCTGTTCTGTCGGTGGTTTTTAGAACTCCCTTTTGTCTAACAATGAGTCAACGACACTTTACAACAGTTAGCGATTCTGTGATCAGATTTGTTCAAGATTCGGTTCGGCTGCTTCATTCTGGAATACAGGTAGGTAAACTTCTCCGTTGAACTTAGCGCGATTCTTCTCCCATAACCTATTGGAAGTCCGTGGTCCCGTGCTTCGCTCGTTTTTTGGCATGCCCTAAAAACTATGAACTACCCCGTCATAAATATATTTTGCATTGCTTCTTCGTTAGACATGATACTTTGTCAGTAAAATTTGGGCCAGGACATTTAAAGTAGTACTGCTCCGCTGAAAATTTTCAAACTCAAAAGCATTTAGGAAAAAAACGCGTGAAAGAAATATAGTTCTTCGTACGTACCATGCCACCCTTGGCTCCTATATGAACCATTAGTTGAAGTGAGTTGGACGGGAAGGGAACATAAAGGCCGGATGGAATCGCTGCACTAAAAATGTTGAAGGAGAGCAAATTACTTTTAAAACATTTAAGGTATGTTATAAGGGCGGCAGGAGCGCCTTTGACAGCTCTATATAAAACAATGGAGAATCTTATCATAGTTAATCACTTTTGACACACCTCTGGCAGAAAAAGGGTTGGAAGAGGATAGAATAGCACTCATACTCGTACCTGTATTTTAGGCAGTCTGGTTTTCGGGAGGAGTAAACACCAAAATTCCTCCTATCGGAATAAGAGGTAGTATTAAATTCCGCCTAGTTCTACTACGGTTTTCGGCTCACAGAGGCATACTGCCATCCAGGGGGCGGAATACTTGTCAATATGTGAGGCGCCTTCAGAGGTAAGTCATGGCAAATCATTTGTGAAGTGGTGGCGGAGCCCCTTCTCGAAGTGGCAACCTGTACAGGGTGGATCAAGAGGAGGGGACATGAACGCGCTCTTGAGGGGTTTTTTAGTGGATCCCCAAAGGAGCCCCTGCTGGTTCGTTAGGACAAGGATGTGTCCTCCTCCCTCCCCGCCCTTGAACTATGGCACAAGTTCACATGGATTACGGGGATCGTAAAAATAGGGGCCCTTCAGTAGATGTTGGTATATTTTCGCGCGCGACTGCATCAAAGACTATGCGCAGTCACCTGGACTTTATCTTCTCCTTGAAATATGGCCAACCGGAGAAGAATAAGATCAGATTTGGTAAGTTTAACTTGCTTGACACCTGGCCATCAGAGACAACAACCAGAACAGGTGGCGAATGCACATGCAGTGCGGTACTCAGCCGCCAAAATTAGCAGATGATCGCACTTTGTACAGTAGCGGCTTGGGCACCCGCATCATACGCATAAATCGCTACTATTTATTAGCGCTGTTGAGGAGTGCTGTGATAATTACACATAGGAATTTGGCTCATTTTCCGTCACTAGATGTAGTACTGGTCTGACAAATCTGCTCAAACAAAACCGTACTATCGGAGAGGATGGGGGAGACAGTCGCGTGTTTATTGATAAACTGCACTACTGACACGGCTGTCAGTGCTGGCGGGGATTTCTGTATCGTCAAAGTCAAAGATTGGCTGGATCGCGTCGCTTGAACCCCAACGTCATAGTTGACGTCGGCCTTCCTGTTTCTTCTCCGTAACTGCAGCAGGTATGTTTTAAAACTTCCGAAATCGCTTGCTTTGGGAGGGACCTTTCAGATTCATTGTTTGGTGGCCCCTGATCATTGGCTTCGGTTTGTGTGCACAACCCTAACTCCCAGTTACGTGAAAAAAACGGTTGATGGTTTCCTATACGTTCTGGGCGCACGATAATTCTTGCCAAAATATGGGTCCGCTAGAGTTTCAATTTCTCGTCTCGCTTTTGAATATACCTGTTACTGAATTAGTGGGGGAGGCCATTCGCTCTGAGCACGCGTCGAAGGTAATGCAGTCCAGCAAGCTTGTCTTCTGGTACACTTAGGTGTATGTCAAAGCACAGATGAAACAGCCTTCCATAACTGTTTTTGTGGCTGATTGAGTGGTTAATGCTGAAGCTTTTCTGAAAACTTTGGTTCTTAGACCACCATAATCTTGAAAACCGGTAAAGAAATCAAGGAAGTGGTGAGATATGATCCACAATTCTCCTCAAAATAAGAAAATTCGCTGACAAGGCGCCACATCCTCTCCAGGCAATGGTTGCCTCTGTCGAACTAATGTAGCATATATAACACGCATATGGGCCCTCACGGTCCCCTGAATAACGCGGTTGCAATTGACGCAACAGCTCGGCTTCCTAGAAAGAGGGTCAGACTGCTACGGCTCCTAGATTTAGCCCGCAAAAATTTGAGATACTCGTGAGTGAAAGTTGATTCATGCGACTGACGAGCGTGCGACACGGAGAGGAGGGTGGATGGGGGCGAATACCTGTTCAATTACCGTCTACGGTCGGCTCCAGCGCTATGATTTCGTTCACCTTGGGACATGATGGGCATAAGAATGCGTTGGAGTCGATTTCGCACAGGTCACCAGGGTTCCCACAAAACAGTGTCAGAAAAGATAGCTGGGCCGAATTTGTAATTCATAAACCAATCATGAGAAAAGCCACCTCACGTACTCGCACACAGCGTCCTGTGAAGCCTTGAGTCTTTCTTTCATAGCGCAGTCCAAAGCGGCCAATTTGCCCCCATAGACTTCGTCCGATTGCGCCGCGAAATGAGCACGCCGGTAGAGGCACTTCACCCTCTCCTCCGATAATTCCCCGTGGGGAACACCAAAACGCGTCTGCAAATGCGCACAGTCCCAAGTCCTGTAGGCGCCGGAACCGTCTTCTCCGGTCCCGATCGGCTTTCTCACTCAGCGCAATGTCTGCCAGACTCATTGTGAAGCTGACAATTTTGAGGAATCGGTCAGACATACGACTGATGCCCGACAGCAGCTGTGAGGCAGCGTGAGGTCCGTACGCCTCATGGACAAAATGTACCAGTCCGCCTGCGGCGGAACCGATGTGCGCCTTCTCCAGCATCCCTGAAACCAGGTAGCCGCCGCATATTACGAGGTCCACGTCGGAGAGGAGTTTGGCGCGCGCGAACGGGGCCCCGGCCCAGAGCTCAATTTTTGTGCGTTTGCCCTCGATATGCGCATTGATGTGAGGCAGCCCTGGAGGGGTTATGTTCATAAGCAGTGTAGAAACAACCTATGCAAGGAAATGTATAGAAAATAAAATGTCACAGGGCATCATTGGATCGTTGAAAAAAAACATGCAAGCGCAAAAGAGGAGAGGTAGATTGAAGCCTTCGGTTAGTTGCAGTACCGGGAAGAATAAGCATGCCATGAAAGCATATTAGGGAAGTTTCCCGACAGTTCGACTGTCGTATCCGACTAGGTCCACCGTGCCTGCGCCACAACCTAGTGACGCAGGCACGGTGAGTTGAGCGTGGATTAGTTTTAATTGATAGGGAGACATGGGTCACCTCTAAAGCAATGTAATCACCCGCTCTGGGGCGTGTCAGTTAAGTTTTCTTCATACGAAGGGTGTTATGAATGTAAGGCCCCTCACGACGGGACTAGGTGGTTAAAAAACAATGCCACCACCAGAAACCAACACGCACAAACTTATAACAAAAAGGCCTATGTTGCATCGTGTGGTGGTTGATCTGCCGACAATTGTCCTATTGAAAAGTGAAGTCGGCAAACATACGTTTTCGGTAATTCATCATCGGGCTGGTGCAATTACAAGGGAAATTAAACTGTTAGGTGTTAACAGGGTTTTAAAAACTTCTTATCGTTAATATTTATTGTTTGTACGCCGCCTACATGGCGATGTCGACGTGTAGAGGCCAGTGGGACTGTGTGAAGAGTGGGAGGTAGAGTCAAGTATGGGGATTGAAGATCACTGTTAAGTACGCGGAGTGAACAACTGTCGTCAGGGACGTCTTGCGAACACCACCTAAAGTGGCTGTCGGCCACGAAAGTAACAGCAAAAAATCTATGTCCAAGCTATTCAAACGAATTTTGGTTCTTGTTTTGTGTGGGTGGCATGCCATCATGCTACACGATCGTCGGCAGTAAGTTAACATGTACCAGAGTAAACAGTAAAGGCGACATTCCCGAGACAGACCAGATTGAGTTGTTGTTCGCAGTAACGGTATTTGAGGTTCAAAGATGAGGTGCTGATTAACGAACCATTGCCAAGATCAAACGGTGCACCGATGCCTTTTTAGTCCACGAGTCACGGTAAACACGAGAACGACTAACCAGGGCGATTGTACGAACCTTTATTGCAGTTTCGCAGAAAATATGCCATGATAGTTCTTATACAGCTATCCGCCACCTTTCTTGAAGATCAGCCAAAAGACAGAGTCCAAAAAAAAACAGCGTCTAAATACAGGTTCCAAGACTTCGATAAGGCTCTGTAACTAACCAACTATTACTGCCGAACAGCACTCGTCTGTTCCCATCGTAAGGAATTTTCCGCCATGGTACTCGTTACACTTTGGTGTCGTTACCTATCCAAGGATATCTTCACTGACGGTAGGCTGCATTCGTGTTCATACTCGGGCGCCAGAACACCTTTAAATTGGACTGTAACCGAAGGAACTTAGTTTGTAAGGTTAAAAAGTCGGACAAAGCACTCCTGATTTCGGAGGCTCGCAACTGCCTCTAACCACACACTGGATTTCAAGCATCCACGGGGCGGATGGATTATATGAGCGGCTCATTTTCAAAAGCATTTACAGCGTTCTGACACATGCATTAATTGAAGCATTGTATTGAAGTTGGTGACTGACTGTAGAGTTGGTTTTGATCGTGCAACGGTCAACTGAAAATGATCCTGGATGCGGTCATTGTCTGTATGACTACAGCAAAGGAGTTAGAACCAAAACTTCAATGCTATGCGAACCACGGTCTGGTAAACGCCGCTCTGAAAAAGCACGTTCTAGTTTAAGGCGGGCAGTACCTTTTTTTCTATTCTAAGTAGACAGTTTGCAAATTTAACATCCGGCCCACTGAAAGAGGTAGCGGTACGGCCTTCACTGCTTCTTCTGTCGAATAAGCCGAGGACAGTTATATAAGCACTGGGAAAATTTTTTACAAGTCAGTTTCCCCGGTTCGAAACTCGTCCTTTAGTTGGACGTGCAGCTGGGATGCAGGACGCACATATTTAACGGTGGTTCACGCCACCGTGTGAAAATTCCGTTTCCGGAGTCTGTGCTTCTTAATCCTTAGTAGCCTGTCACTGATGGTCCGAGGAGGAGTACACGTCATATAATAAAGCCACGTTATTTCGCTATTTAGTTATCCTCGAGGTAGTTCCAGTATTCGCCACCTGCAGACGCGCCGGGCGGTTAGTAGACAGGTTCCATCCTCCCGCAGTTAGTGTGCGTGTTTACAGCGCGAAGGGGATGTGTAATTTTGTGGAAAATATTTTGTTACTGCAGGAGGTTAGAGTGTTAGAGCCAGGTTTTTGCTGTCTTGGAGTCAAATAGCCCTGAGGCCGCCAAATTTTTCACAATTGGGTCAAATAAAATATTCGAATCTGCCAAAAAAAAACTTAAGAATTCCTTGTACCTGGTAGTCATCTGGTGGAGTCTATATTGATTGCTAAGGATATGCTGCTTGGGCAGTCAGCTGACTGCATGAGGATTGTTTAATTCTATATGTTACAGTAGGTTGGGTGAGTAACTTGACCCATACGTGATTAAACCCACTGCTCCCGGTGGAGCCTCTTAGATCATGTGGTTAGAGGGTTGGCCGTCTCTAAGCCTTGTCCTTGCCGTCGTGAGTTTGAATCCCACCGATGTCACCGAGTTTTTCATAATTGAGTCAAATTAAGCCTGCAAATCTGCTAAAAAAAACACCTATTAAAATGTTACACTGCATGACTGTCTAGCACCGAACAAGCGAGGTGTAGTATGATAATACATTTTAAAAAAATATCTCAGGAATTGATCTTTGGTGTAGGGAGCAGTGATCGCCGGTTGCACTTGCATTCCTTGTTTTAGAGCACAGACTAAATCCGAGAACTCAAAAACATTATAACCAGTTTGGAATTATTTTGCCAGTTAGAACTGCCTGTGGTAGCGCGCCGGCGCTTAGTTGACGCTGTTGAGAGAGTTAAGTACGCGAAAGAGAAAGAAAAGGACTTATCCAGATTATAACGTTAAAGTGGTAGGCAGTATATCCAAAAAATTTTCGGTGCCTGTTAAAAAATTTGGCTTTGAAGCGCGTGACGTCCGAACGGGATTACGTATGAGTCCATATGGAGAGGATAATATTCAGGCAGACTAGTGTTGAAGTCAAGAACCGAGCACAAAGTAGCCAGCTAAGTTTACGTATGCATGCAATGATAATTCCACATGTAACAAACGCCGCCAGCTAGTTTTAGAATTCTGATTTGGTATTGAGGTTTAGTCAACACATATGTGGTAGGGCGCGGTTTTAAGAGCAAATAGGCAACAATGGTCGTGCGGGGAAATAAGATCGAAGACCAGGGAAAAGTGACTGTTTGCTAGTCGGATTTTGCACACGGAGTACATTTCTGCGGAAAACGCACGGGATCGAGACTTGCCTGTTTGCCTGTCCAAAGGCGTGTCGGCCATAAGATTGCGGGTTTAAGGAGAATGACGTCCGGAAGGGAGCCAGCCTCGCCAATTGAGGCGTAGAGAGCGCTATAAACCAGGTCCAGGTACTCCTCGCGATCAAAGAATCTGTCCCTTATGGTCAGTTTCACAGCAGCAATGACGTGGTCCTGAATAAGACCACCGAGCGGAGAGCCGTCCTTGGGAGCAAGATATTGGTAGGGCACAGCAGCTGAAAGGGGAAAAAAGGCAATCAAATGATTTCATTTTCCTATTCAGCCAAATTTCCCAGGTTTCTAACTATGCAACTTATTAGCGAGGGTTAAAGCTACTCAGGAGAGTTTAATCGGTGCAGCCACTCAGTGCTTTGTATAAATTAATTACCAAAGGACAAGACAACATTCTAAACATATCGAGGCAAAAGTTCGCATTTCAGGAAGAAGAAGGCTGTTCGATCGCCAGAATAACCTGTTTATTCATCTGAGCTTTGAAAGTCGTACAGGTCATCGGTACGACAGAAGCAAGACAAGTCACGAACCGATTGAATCCTGAACCTCTGATGTGAACTCAGTCTATCGATTTAGCGATTGGGCGCCGAAGTCACCTCAGGTCTGGCGTCACTGATGTTTGATTGGCCCTATAATTTTTGCTAGTGGGATACGAACCAGATGTGGTGGCGCGCCTAGGGGTGGCTCCATCCGCGCCAGCAACCTGCGTCCTACAGTCTTCTTGGCTTTCTCATGATACCGGACCCAGGTGGAGGAGGAAAAGAGTGCGGTAGAGGCAGCGCAAGTTTACTGTCACTATACTCTAATTCACGCGCAAGTAACCATCCCTGCGCCATCATACTGTTGAGCACACTGTGGACTTCTTCGGATATGACGATCGAACTGTCAAATTTTCTCCAGCCTGCGTATTGTCGTGTGATCCTTCTCCCACTAAGGAGACTTTCACTACACAAAAATGAGGCTGCACAACAAAACGCCCATAGAGGATGGCATCCCTTGAAGTTTGGAAGTCCAGTGTCAACACTTGTGTCCTGACTCCACCATGTGGTTAAGCAACTGTGAGAAGATGAAATCATTCCTGTTGACTGGCGGTTTCCATCTTTATGTCCGTTCTCAAGACAGATAAGACAAAGTGCGAGAACTGCCAGGACACAAATCTCCTCAACACAGCAGCAAGGGTTTTGACCCTTGTCACTACCATGTAGTTTTAGAGTTCAAATGACGCCAGGACAAGGAGACCCAACCAAGGCGGGTTGTGAGCTGGACGTGAATGCACCGACGGCTGTGTGTTTCATTGACTTGCCTGTAGCGTACGATTCCGTATATCGTGAGTCCCTGTGGCAAATTTGGACAAAATGCATCATGATCAGGGCACGTTATCATTTCGTCGCTGTGCTACTTCTCAAACACAACAATCTCTTCCAGCTGTTCCATACTGTGTCTGGCCTTTGAAAAGTTTGTATTTTGTCGCACATCCGGTTTCCATGTGGCATTAACTGAATTCGTGAAGGAGCCCTTAATGCTGTTCACGGTGTCTACTTCCAACCGAGACACCGGCAGAGTGACTTCAACTACAGTGACATTATCACCCTCCTTGCGTCAACTTATCGCGATATGCAGTGTGCGGAGGCTGTCAAGCCGGTCGGCTCATTCCTATAAGCCACCCCTTTGGATTCATCGTTGCCATCTGCAAGAATTGAACAGTTAAAGGAGAAGTTACTGCCAAACGAACAGAATAAAGGCGAAATCATCTAAATATTTCCTGCTCGTAAATTTTTAACAATACTTGAAAGTCAAGGACCCGGTGTGGTCTGCTTTGCTAAAAAAAAGGTGCGCGTGCAGCAAGCATCAGTCCCGCCATTCCCCTAGTAAGGTTAAGAACGCAGAGCTCTGTGTGTGCGTGTGGGTGAGCTTGCTCACTCTAGCAGCCTGGAATGTCCGATCCCTTTTAAACAATCCCAGAGGCAACCGACCGGAACGGAGGACGGCGCTAGTCGCTCGGGAACTGGCGCGCTACAAGGTGGACATTGCTGCTTTCAGCGAGACCAGATTCTCTGAGTAGGGTCAGCTGGAAGAGGTGGTTGCCGGCTACACCTTCTGGAGCGGTCGGCCAAAGGCAGAGCGACGCGACGCTGGTATCGCATTTGCCATCCGGAATGACATCGTGGGACGTTTGCCCCGTCTGCCGCAGGGTATCGATGATCGCCTGATCAGCCTCCGCCTGCCTCTTCGGGGAGACAAGTTCGCCACCATAATCAGCGCCTACGCTCCCCCAATGACGAGCGCTGATGCGGCGAAGAACAAATTCTACGAGGATCTGCACGCCCTGCTGGCGACTGTGCCGAAGACGGACAGTTTAATTATCCTTGGTGACTTTAATGCCCGCGTTGGGACGGACCAAGCTGTCTGGCAGGGAGTGCAGGGTCCCCATGGTCTCGGTAGCTGTAACGACAACGGCCTCCTTCTTCTACGAACGTGTGCGGAACACCTTCTCCTGTTGACGAACACCTTCTTCCGCCTTCCGACGCGGGAGAAGGCCACGTAGATGCACCCTTGGTCGTGGCGCTGGCCGCTGCTGGACTATGTTCCCGTCTGGAGGCGAGATAGACAGGAAGTGCTGGTAACCAAGGCGATCCGCGATGCCGATGGTTGGACGTATCACCGCCTCGTCATCTCGCAGATGAGGCTGCGACTTAAACCCAGACGAAGGCACCAAGTTAAGCGACCGCCAGGTAAATTAAATACTCTTTTGTTATATTTGCCTGCTCACTGTTTTTATTTCAGCAACCAAATAACACAGAAATTGGAGGACCTGCATGCTCCAGATAATAATGCCACCGTGGAAACATGGCGTTAACTGCGAAAGGTCATCCATTCCACCGCCCCCGAAGTCCTCGGACGCGCACGCCATCAAAACCAGGACGGGTTTGATGACAATGACGTCGACATCAGCAACTTACTCGCGGAGAAGAGTGGACTACACAAAGCCTAAATGTACCTTCGGACTGGCGCCACCAAAGCAGCCTTCTGCAGATGCCGCCACCTTGTACAGCACCGGCTGCGGGAGACGCAGGACGCCTGGATGATCCGAACGGCTGAGGAAATCCAGGGACATGCGGACCGCATTGAGATGAAAAACGTTTTCGAAGCCATCAAGACCATCTACGATTCCTGCATCAAGAGAACCGCACCACTGCTCAGCTCTGACGGCACAACACTGCTGACAGAGTAATTGCAAATTCTGAAGCGCTGGGCCGAGCACTTCAGAAGTGTCCTTAACTGCTCATCAGCCATCTCCGATGCGTCCATTGACCGGTTCCCTCAAGTGGACACGAACAATGAGCTGGATATGCCGCCTTCCCTACCAGAAACCATCCGGCCGTGCAGCAGATTTCTAGCGGTAAAGCACTGGGAGCCGACGCAATCCCACTGGAAGTCTACAAGCACGGCGGGCCCCGGCTGATGGCATAACTCACAACACCCTTCCAGGAGATTTGGCGCCAAGGAAAAGTTCCTCAGGATTCCAAAGACGCAACTATCGTACATCTCTACAAGCGGAAGGGGAACCGGCAACTCTGTGATAAACACAGAGGCATCTCCTTGCTCAACATCACACGGAAGATCTTCGCCCGTATCCTTCTCAATCGTCTGAACGGTCACCAAGAGCCGATCTTGCTCCCGAAAAGCCAATGTGGCTTCCACCGACACCGCGGAACAACCGATATGATCTATGCACCCCGCCAACTAGAAGAGAAGGGTCAGGAGATGCAAACTTACCTGTACACTATCTTCGTGGACTTGACAAAAGCCTTTGACACGGTGAATAGCGACGGACTGTGGAAAGTCCTGCAGAAATGTGGCTGACCAGAGCGGTTCACGCATATGGTGCGTCAGCTTCATCACAAGATGCCGGCGCGCGTCACTGACAACGGGACGGTATCCGAAGCATTCGCAGTGACCAACGGAGTAAAGCAGGGCTGCGTATTGGCTCCCACCCTGTTCAGTCTCATGTGCTCGGCTATGCTGATGGACGCCTACCGTGATGAGCAGCCTGGGATCCGCATCGCATACAGAACTGACGGGCACCTTCTCAACAGTCGGCGTATGCAGGCCACAACGCGCGTGTCTACGGCTACAACCCATGACTTGCTCTTCGCGGATGACTGCGCCCTTAACACCGTGACGGAGGAGGACATGCAAAGGAGCATGGACCTCTTCGCCGCAGGCTGCGCCAATTTTGGATTGACAATTAGTACAGCCAAAACGGTTGTCATGCACCAGCCGCCACCCAGCGTGGAATACATTACTCCCCGAATCAATGTCAACGGTGCTCAACTCAAAAATGTGAATACCTTCGCTTATCTAAAAAGCACGCTGCCACGCAACACGAGAATCGATGACGAGTTTGTCCAATGGATCTCCAAAGCCAGTCAGACCTTCGGTCGACTGCAGGCCTCCGTGTGGAATCACCCCGGTATTCACCTGAACACCAAACAAAATACGTACAAGACCGTCGTCTTGACAACACTTCTTTTCGGAGCTGAGACCTGGACCGTCTACTCGAACCAAGCTAGGAAGCTGAATCACTTCCATCTCAGCTGCCTCCGTAGAATACTCAAGCTGAGATAGCAAGACAGGATCCCGGACACGGAAGTCCTGGAGTGGACCGGAATCCTCAAGTGCAATTGCGATGGAGCGGCCACCTGGTAAGAATGTACGACGAGCGATTACCCAAACGACTTTTCTACGGAGATTTCGCTACGGGTGCTCGCCGACAGGGAGTTCAAGTACGACGCTACAAGGACACTTTAAAGAAATCTCTGAAGCAAATGTAAATCAACTCGGTGACCTGGGAGGACCTCGCCCAGGATAGACCGGCATGGAGAAAAGCCGTGAAGACTGGTTCAGCAATCTATGAGGCCAACCGGATCGCCGCTGCTAACGCCAAAAGAGCGGCTCGCAAGTCACAAGCACGGCAGATCAACACTGCCAATGCCCAAGCCGTGACAACGTTCCCACGCTGGCAACGCACATTCGGCGCGCGAATCGGTCTGGTCGGACATCTTCGAACTTAATGCAACAACCATCCCACAACATCAACCTCTGCCACACCTGCCTCAGACCCCACTACGACGACCACCCCGACCACTGATAATAGCTTCATCTATGCCCCGCCGCCCACGATCACCGACACCATCCTTCCTCCTCCACCCCTGTGTCGATCACGGCGACGAACGCCACTTGCCTCACTCCCAGCACCTCAGTAGCCATCTCTGACTACCTGCCACCTGCTATGGCCAACACCACCACCGCCCCCAGTACCAGCGATGGGGACTCGATACCAACATGTCTTCATTGCGATCGCACATTCACCTCACACGTCGGCCTGGTTGGTTACTTGCGAATCCATCGCCCAGATACCGGCGAACCAGTGTCAGGAGCACCAACATACACCCGCCGCACCCGAACCCAACTGTCATCTCTGCCCACGCACATTCAAACACCACATGGGCCTATTAGGTCACATGCGTCTCCATGAAAACCTGCGGTAGAACATCGCCGGCTATACTACAACACTAGATTTCTCCTCATCAGCCTCTGCTCTCAGTCTGCATAGCTGATCCTCGGCTCCTTCTCCATGTAGCTCCTCTATTGCATGTGATCTGAGCTTGAAAATATCACGGGGCGGTAAGCGCCGTGGGTTGGAAGGTTTCCAACTGACAATTTCACTCAGACCCCGCAGTCAGTCCAATATGTGTTGTGTGGAGTGGCTGACTGGCGGTCTGAGAGTCGGGCTGCGATGGCTCGTTCTTAACGTGACTTCTGTCTATCTCACACATGTGAGATGAGAGCCATTCAACCTCTTTGGTGTGATATCCTGGTACTTGAGGTCGATTGCTCACCGCATTTTCCTCACAATAAACAAGCTGACGCGCTTAAAACTATCATGGTGCGCTAAAAGCCGTGGCTTGGAAGGTTGCCAACTCCCAGGATAACTCAGACAGCGTGGTCAGTCCAGTGTGCATTTTGTGTAGTGGCTGACTGACAGACTGAGTCAGGTTGCAATTGCTCCTTCTTAATGTGGCCTTTATGGCACTCCCACTCCGTGGGATCCGAGCCAGGTGTGGTGGCACGCCCAGGGGCGGCTTCGGCCGCACCAGCCACCTGCGCCCTCGCCCGCCTCCAGTCTTCTTGAATCTTTCATGTCACTGGGGTCGGTTGGGGAGGAGGAGAGACTGCGATAGCTGCAGCGCAAGGCTACTATCACTTAAAACTAATCCACGCGCAAGTCACCACCCCTACACCGCCCTTTTGTGGAGCATACGGTGGACATCGTCGAACTACGACTGTCAAACTTTCGTGTGTTTGCGCACTAAACGGCCCGCGTTGTAGATGCGCTGGACCAACACGGGGACAAAATCAGCGTACGGCAACAAATGCCGAACGTGGGCAGAGTTCGTGTGCCAAACATGGTCACGCGTAGGTGTCGGTTCATGCCGCACCACCGCACAGCGGCTAATGAGCCACAAATTCCCATTCCAGTCTCCCTGGTCGTTGTCGACATTGTTCATCTACTTGTTATACTACTAGCCACTGTGCGGCCGCAGGCGGGGCTCGAGAGTGAGCCCTTAGGCACAACGGGACGAGTGAGTCCTGTTAACGATCGGTGAGCGCCTACTTACCATATTTAATATACACTGATTTTGTGAACAGATAGTCCACCTGGGACGATGTTTATACTATTTGGGTTTAACTTCATAGTAAAAAAAAAATATTTTTTTCAATATCAAGGTTAACCAGCTTCAAATGCCTCGAATTGTGGTTGCATATGGGACAAATCCCATTAAAAACGCAATATTAAAAATAAGAAACAATATTGCAGCCGTTTGAGACACTAACATTTTCGCATACGTCAGGTGCCTTGTCAGAGGTTCACCACTCGATGCATAAACATGACAAAAAAGGACCTCAAATTCACCCGTGCACTAAAAGCAACCAAAAACGGGCCGACTTCTTGTAGCAGAAATATGTCACACATACGAAAACATACATCTTTTTTCGAACGACTTTCACCTGCTTCTTTATACACTCTTCCGCTCACCTTATATTCACAATCATCTCACTCGAAACATAAATGCTTGTTTGTGTCTACTTCTAGACTTTTTTCGGGGCAAAAGCCTCGAATGAGTCCAGCGAGTAAGCAATTAAACTACAAACCAACTACAACTACAACCAACTAAAGGATTCTCCCAGAGCGTCCAGTAAGTTATTACGGCGCTAACTGCATAGACTGCCAAAATACAAGACAGCAGAGGTATGGGACAGGGCGAACAAAAACTGGCTGGATTCCCTACAGATAACTATATAAAAGGCTGCACGACGCACTTAGCATATAAGTATGCCATTGACATAAAAGAAAACTGTGCTGCCAATGCAAGCGAGGAGCATTTAGCTCGTATTAAGAAAGCTATGTCACTAAAAGCAGTCCAAAGTTGGAAGTACTCTGTCTAGTGGCTTCGGTAACTCTTCAGTTGACGATCAGTTCGCGTCTCCGGAAAACTCCCAAAAACATCAGCATTGATGCGTGCAATACTCAGAATTACAGGCCTATGTGCATGCATGCGCTACAGGGTGAATGAAAAAAATGAGGCAACTGGCAGTTAGCGAAGGTCGGAAACTGCCCACCACAGGAAGCCATGAGTTAGGCGCATGAGGCGACCACTGATGAGGTGCCAGGAAGTGCCAGTTACAAAATTGTCACAACCGTCTGCGGATGAGAATAAACGCTGGAGGACGTGGGAACCAGTGCTACCCTTAGTTAGGCATTCACCATCCCAGTTGCACTGACTGGCAAGGGAAAATAAGTCGTCTCAAAGATGAAATCTCCCGGAAATTCAGTGTTGGGGAACAGCCCCTCCAGTACATTGCGGTTGCACACGCGCATGCATTTTGGACACTGACAGGCGACTTCAAAATAGCAGTTCAGAAGAAACTATGAATGTTGGAACATTTTTCAGCGATCGAATCTTTTTTTCTGAATTGCGGACAGTAACAATGCAAACGGCTCCGCCACAGTGATATTCAGCACATGTTATATGCGTATTTTATTTGCTACTAAGTGCTTGTTAGTAAACAGACTTTATCCGATTCTATTTTCTTTGCTTCTGTTTAATTATTCATCGATTGCCATTGAGCTTTATTCCTTGTTCTCGTTCGCTGCGTTCGCATTCATCGATTCCTAGAGTTCTTTGTTCATTGTTCCTTGACTGCGTTCGTTTCTTAAACGGAAAACCACGATCTGGTGGCGTTCGTTACACTGGCAATCTAATCACCTCGAATGTATGTCGACTTTTTTAATTTTCTGTCCCGTCTTGTTAAACTTACTGTTTATTACTATAGAACCATAAACGATATCCGCGTTATTCAGACTGTCTTATGAGATGGCCTCTGACCTCGGGTGCGTCTATTCCGATGAATAAACTAACAATGGATCAAGGAAATCTACAGAATATTATCAGTCGCTGTCACATTTTATCAGCCAGTCACATAACTCTAGCCCAGTGTATGGATTCCTCTCCCCCTGTTAGTGTCTTAGGCTCTAACATGTTGTAAAATATACGGGGTGTTTGAAGGTTACAGCTATTAAACCTTGCTCTATGCATGCTGGTGACTGCTCTACTACTGGGAAGATATCAGCTTTACAACAACGCACCCTTAGCCATAGTTTGGGTGAAGAAAGACAAAAAGCGACGTAGCACAAGTCAGAAACAATTATTCATGGCTTATCCATGACTGCCAATAAAAATATTGATGATGAAAGTGAATATTCGCATTCCAGATGTGTATAAGTAAGGAAGAATAAGGTTGTTCGCTCACCGGAATCATGGCTTTATTCGTCTTAGCTTTCAAACTCTTACTGGAATCCATCGTCAGAGATAAAAGCGACAAAAAATCAGCAACAGTTATAGGGGCAGGGGCTAATCAGACACCAGCAACGCCAGTCCGGAGGTGACTTCGCAGGGCTCGGTATGCCGGCGCCAATTCGATAAATCGATAGACTGAGTTGTCACCGGACGCCCAGGCGTCAATCAATTCTCCGCTTGTCTTGTTCCTGTCGTGGGCGAAGTTAAACTCTTGACCCGTTTCGTAGGTGTGGGCAGCCACTTGTGATAGACCGTCACCCCGTCGTCTCACAGCCAGCTTATTCTCGTGTATGCGCGATCCAAGCATACGTCCAGTCTGTCCTGTGTAGTTACGGAAGAGGTTTGGCACGGGATGCGATAAACTACATTCGAATGCTTATTTGAATTTACTCTGTCCTAAGCTGATTTTGATGACCCTGTTGTCCATGGTAGCTTTGGGCCGATGCACAATTCCAACACTTACTCCAGCAGCAATGCATTCGGTCAGCTCTAACACGTCCTTGATGTATGGCAACGCACGCCAGGCATAGGGGTTTGTTCTGCTTGGGTCCTCCGAGGGCTAACATGTAGGCATCGGCTAAGGAATGCCATCCTATAGCCGTTCAGCATAAACTGGTTGTGGAGGTAACGGGACTCACGTACTTTTCTGCCATGTTGCTGCAATGATTCTGGTTGCGTTGGAACAGTGATCTCGCACAGCTTCGTTTTTGAGCTACCGGGTGGTTTCTGTGAAAATTGAGAAGCTGTGTGGTGTTCGTCATCTTACTGTAGACAGTTGTTTCCCTTTCGCCGTAGGGACTTTGCCTGACAAGCACATCAAAGAAGGGCAGCTGCTGCTCTTCGTCTTTTTCCCTCCTGAATTGTATATCTGGGAAGATCGAATTAAGGTGATCATGGAATGCTGCAGCATGTTTCTCTTCACGATAACAAATGTGTCGTCTATGTAACGGCACCAAAATGTAGGCTGCCGTTGAGTGAAGGCGATCTTTTAAAGCTTTTGTAGAACCAATTCGGCCACTAAACCGGCGATTGGGGAGCCCAGTGGAGTTCCATTGATCTGCTCATAGGTTCCTTCGGCAAAGGTGAAGTAGGTCTTTTAGAAGTCTCTAGAATTAACGACGTGGTGGTGTCCACCCTAAACGTAGGCCATCTTAGCTCCATTTAGCCATTGTAGCAAACGTCAGCGAGGCTGACCATGAGAAGTGCTTGGTCGCCTGGCAACACATATCCGCGTACTCATGGTGGGAGAGGATTTTACGATAGAAAGTGTCGCTTTGGATGCCCGAAAGTGCAACGCATGAATGTGACATCCGACAGCCCCTGGCTGACGTGAAAAGGCCAAATACTTGACGGTTCAAACTTATCTTGGCGCAGCGGAGTAGATAATCGGATTTATGGGAAGGGGACAACGGGAAAACGTGAGTCAAAAGTACCTAATGGTAGTAAACAGGTGATTTCCCGACTTTTCGTAGAGCATGAAACTAGAATAAATGGTTCACGAACCAATATGTGCAAGTTCTGCCTTGGCCTGGATTGTCTGTGGAAAGTGGCCATTCATCTCGTCACCGTCGAAATCGGCGTTGTAGGCCTTGCAAATGGCGTAGTGGAGACGCAGAGTTTTTGCGCCGGGAGAACGAATTATTCGGACCCGATGAGCCTGCATGGACGGACGATGAAGAGTTGGCTGCCGGTTCATGACCAGCAAATCGCCATCTTGAAGGTGTCGGTTAACCTATAAAGGTTACGAAATGAGTTTTTTTTAATATCAGGGTAACAGCAGCTGACTCCAAAATCAGCTACCCTGACTACACATAGTTTGGTAATTAATTATAAGTACAGCTAGAATTTTTTTTCTGTTTTAAGATTTAACCCCTCGCCCATGCTAAAAGGACTCTCGATGCTGCAGCAAAACGGTGAAGTCTATGGTAGAAAGCGATACAACTAAAGCCCTATTCATTTGGGATGTTTTTTTATACGCAGGGTGCGCTGGAAAATTCAACATCCAGTCAAATGCGTAAAAAAACAATACAGCCGGCTTAAATTTCGCAGGTTTCCTTCGTTTGTTTGCCTATTTGGTTGATACCAAAGATTCGATGTTAAACTATTATGTCCACTTTTCGCAGCATTAGCCCTGTTACGTTAACAAGTTCCTATAACGTTCAATTATGTTAGGCCTTCGGTAAAACAACTTAGCTTTCTACCTGTTAGGTCGGTTATTAAATGATCTTGATATCTATCAGTGAAGCTCGGAGATCTCACCGCCACATAAAAGCCAAAAGTATAAGAGACAGAAAGTGTTACTATAATTATTAAAGTAGAACATTTTCTGAGATTAATAGGCTGTTGTGCTTAGGCGGGTAGCAGGGATTTAGAGGGACAGTGAGCAAAGGAACAGTGCCTAGAGTGGAGTACCGCCACGCGATGAATAATATATAGTAGAATATCACGCGTGGGTAACAGTTTCGCGTCTTCTGCATCGAGCACTCCAGCGGATATACTAATTGAATTGGCTACAATTAAGTGGGCGGCATGATTGACTACGGCAGAGTTTGGAATGAATTTAGATCGTTAGTTGTTAAGCCCTGTCCACAGTGCGCTTAAATGTACTGCGAAGGGATGCGTCGTGCAAGTACACAACTGAAACGTGTTGAGGAGAAGTGAAATATTGCTGAGGTTTTGCTACTGTTGCCTGATAATCGTTGTCTGTCACAAGTTCAAAGGTCAAGCCACTGAAAAGTGTACTTGTAATTTGAGACTGTGCCCATTTAAATATTTTTATCGTGTTTTCAGGGAAGGGAGCTCATTCAGAAGATTATTCGAACGAATCGACATAAAGTGTGCGTAGCCCGCGTAGGATTATTTTAATGGCTATGTGAAAGGAAAGGTAGCGAAACTTCTATTTTTTATTATGTGTCTGTAAATCTCCTTTAGAACCAAAGTGGAAAAAAAAACACTGGTAACTCTGGTTTGGTGTGGTCGACGAAAGTAGGCAGTCAACTGTTTATGCGGCGATGTTAGCTATAAATGAGCCTTAGTAACTCTTGTACTGACTCACAATTATAAGATGGTTGTAAACCTTCGTGAATATTATAGCATAAGCTGCTTGGACGTATGCTGACGCTAGTGTGTCTGAAATACCAACACAAACAGCAGGAGAGTTCGCGAGATCATGTTTAATCAAAAATGGGGATGCTGAGCAACAAAGGCTTGTTGTCTCCATTTGGCAACTTTTACGGTTTTTTTAATAAGGTTATGCGGTGCATGAAGTGGACAATCCACTTATCGGCTAAGAGTCGAGCTCGAAAGAGTGAGTTCAAACAAATACTTACTTTATCATGTAGGGGTTGGGGGAAGGTACGATAAAAAAAACTTCGGTGGGTAGAAGCATCAAAACAGGTGCTAGGGTAGTTTAGCATATGGTTTTGAAAGTTAAAACCCTACACGGACGTTTATGTTACGTCAAGCACCAAAAAAATAACTGCGGGTCATCGGACTGGCCAAGCAAGAAACACCGGCAAAGTACTGCTGCTTACGATGGTTGGAGCACCATTATGAAGATCGGGTTGAGGGGGCACAAGCCGCTGGGCTAGGTTGAGACGCCTTTTCCTATGAATCTCGTCTTTGGATCCCGGCAGAATCAGCTTGACTCCGTCTGGAGTTTGAATGCTTCTCGCGCCAGGGTAATTGTCCGGACCCGCAGTCACCAGTTTTCGAAGTCTATCGACATTCAGTGCAGTAACGGGTTCGGGAAATGTCAGCTGCGTGGCGATGAACAGAGGGACCCCGACCTGGTAAGGAAACAGTAAAATATGTTCCGTAATGCTTCCTTTGAAAATCCCACTTTGCTCCATATTTTAATCCCACTCTCCACGTGTCCCATTCCCCACTTTCTAGAGGATTTCTAATAAGAGAATAAGGTCGTAGTGACTCAACTAACAGCTTTTTTTCATCTTAAGATAGGCAAGCTTTCGAATGTGTTGATGCATAGAGAGGTATCTTAGCTGTAAATTTGGATGATGCCGAAAATTCTCGAAACTGTGGAATCAGTAACGAGTCGAAATGTGAGTGGGCTTAGTATGCCCTAACCTGCTTCACACACGCTTCCTAAGAAAAGTTTGAGACAACGCTCATTATTAACTATGACTGGCGGTTCAGTATTACTCTGTCACCCCTGGATTTTACTTATTTCCACGCATACTTGATCTGTGCGAGATGGCGCTTCAAATCCGGTCAAAGCATGCAACAGGCTAGTCGGCCACTCAGCAAAAATAGTTTGTATCCAGAGTTCAGTAACGCAACGCCTTTAATCACTTGGAGGTATGCCCGTTTTGATGGCAGTAACCGAGCACAGGTGGGGGAGGGGAGAGAGTGCGGTAGATGCAGCACAATTATACTCTCACTATACTCTAATTCACGTGCAAGTGGCCGTCCTTGCGCCGCCTTGCTGTGGAGCCCACGGTGAACCCCGTCGAAACCGACGATCGAACTGTCACAACCGAGCACAAAGAAGGCAGCCCTTGCTATGCTGTCGAGCAGAATTCCTCATGGGGCGATTTCAGTTCATCGTGAGCCCCGGCGAGATCCCGTCACATTGATGTCACCCATTTTTGATGAGTTTGTATGAACCTCGTCTACTTATATGTATTCAGATAGCTGTTTATGGTTGATCGGTTTGATCAGTGAGGTTTCACGAGCTTCAATACCATTTTTGAAGGTTCCACGCTATGATGTGGGGTGAAACTAGGCCTTCAGACGACCTTATTGCTGACTTCCAATTTGCTGTGGACTGAGATGCACATCAGAAAGATTATGCCTGAACAAGTAACCAGCTTGATTCACACAGTTTCAGCATTACATAGCAATCCTTTTCGTTCGCTTTTGTATCTAAATATCATGTAAAGTCGGAAGAATTATAAATATTTGTATAACTTAGGTATTATGTGATATAAAAATTCAAGAGTTTGAAGCGATGCAAACGGTAACATATTTAACAAAAAACTCCGAAATGTTACGTAACAAACCGATCAGGCTAAACCAACATACCGGAGATTAGTGTAATTTGAAGGAAATTGCTCTAGAATCTGATAAGATAATTCAAACATCGTAAGCGATGTGGTCCATCACTACGTCCGTGCATGCGCCGTTATGGATTCTCGAGTGTTTAAACAGGCCAACACACACTTCGACGACGCATCTGATATAGAGTAGGTCATCACAGTCCCTTAATGCAGCTCAAACAAAAGGGGGTTTTCGGAATAGCACATTTGTGTGTCTAGTATCTCGAGTGAGTTTAAACTGGAAAGTGTGAAATGCAGGCAAGAGCACCATACTCTAAACAGACCTCATGAACGCGCAGGTTTGGATCAGGACTGATGACAGATCGGCAGGCATAATTGACCCGCTTGCCCATCATGTGCATGCGGAAAAGGCCTTGTTTCTTCTCCAGTCGCTGTTTCAGTCCCGGCAAGATAGTGATACTTTTGTCCCGGTTTTCAAAACCGACGGGTAAAGTACTGGTGGTTGCATCATACACGGCATTAATTGCGGCTTGAAGAAAGACAATGGACACCTGCAAAAAAGAAAACCTATACGTTAAAAACAGTAATAAGAAGCAATAAGAAACAGGATGGACGGGGCGTAGCTTTCTTGTTTAACGCCTTTTTCTCGGTCACTGCAGGAATTCAGCGTTGCTGCTTTCCATTGGACACAAAGATCAACTCAAAAGCTGAGTTAACATAACCCGTCTAGACATAGTGTCTTTTGGACCTTTAGTATGGTCACTGTCACCGGAGACGGATACGCAAGGTTCTCAAAATCCATCTATGATTGCCATGCATGGAGGGGCACAATAAAGATGGTCTAAGACATGACTACAATCGTTCTAGATATGCGTAAATAGCTAAAACCAGAAGTTTCCCTTACAGGCCGGAAATACATCTCTTGCGTCAATCTTGAAGATGTATATCGACAGTGCACGATTTATTTTCTGGGAATCCCGGAGCGTAATGTCCTAATTTCCGCTAATGTAGAGCATAGGCAGACGCAGCACAGCGCTTTCGGAATAAGCTACTGATCAATAGAAATTTGGTGGGGCGAAGAGCTTAGGCAGTTGCCTATACGCTATAATCAAGATAAGTTGCAAAGTTGGTTGAAAAATCTGTCTAGCTTTACTTGCTACTATGACCTAGTACAGAAAACAGTAACGGCTTGATTAAAAACTAAAGTATTAGTAACTAGGTTTATTCAATATGTCAGTAAAAGTTCCGTTGTTTTTGAAAACGCCAGCCATTGTAAGTTTTATTTTTGGAAGTGGCTTTTTAACGCTCTAACGGAAGATAAAATTTGTCTTAAGATCCGAATGCTCCGTTTCTATCATCTCTTAAGATAGAAAACTATATAAGATTATGAACTTGTTAATTACGTGAAGAGCAGTGCAGGCACGTTCGGCCGTCATAGGAACATTAGCTAGCTGAATTCTGTGTCCAATCACGTCTGGAGTCACATCATCAAGCGCTGTCTTTGAAGTAGCACGGAGTTGAGACGCCTTAACGGGAAGATTATTTCCAGTTAAGTTCATTTCTTCCATGTAGTCAACAATTTGTCGAAGTGCAATTGCTCGCTTGATTATCCGGGAGAATATGGCAGTGGTCGGATGTTCGTAGGCGTAACCCCCAACGAAACGCGGCTGTTAAAATAAAAAGTAGATGTAGGAAAATAAATAGCTGAAACGCAGATGTCACCGGATTTTATCTAGCTAAAGCATAGTTGTCGAATAAAGGTAATAGAAAATAGCTACTGGGCATGGGAAAAATAAAAGGCCAAACATTTTTTATCTAAAACTTAGCAAACTCGAAAAAAAAACAGCTTAAAATCTCAGCACTATGGCTCACGGAATAATGAATACAATTGGTTTCCTTGATTTACGGAGACCGCTTCGACCAGATAAGGTAATTTATCGTAATACATGCGGAAATGGCGGAATGTTAAAGCTCACCCAGCGACAGAAAGAGGGCGAAATTGGCATGACCTCCAGAAAGAAGATGTCTGTAGGATAACGCATCTTTGTGGATGCCACATGCAGACAAGGCATTAGGATTCGAAGAAGTGAGGCTTCCTGCATCCACAGGCATCGAAACATGTCCCGGATAAGTTCTGAGGGGAAAAGAAACTTGCACTTTAGCCTTGAAGACACTATCTTTTCAGTTTAAGTCCAGATTAAGATCAAACACGACGTGGGAAGCACCGAAGGTCACACAATGATCCTCGCAGAAACTATGAATGAGGATAAAATTGGGCTACTTTTATAGGACCGTAAACAGGGATGCGCCACATTTGGTGCATTTCTTTGAAAAAAACTGGATTTTTCTGTTAGAGACAAGACAGGCAGCCAGGCGTGGACGGGCTATACAATTTCAAGACCCCTTCATGACCAGTGTACTGTAAACTTGTGTGTTGAATTACCGCTCTAATTCACTTGGTAAGGTACTAGTGCGCACCCACATTGTCAGAAATTAACTGTTCCGGAACCATTATCTCTCTTGTCCGCGCACAAAAGATCATACAATTCTAAGCGATTAATATTTAAGGAATACTGTTACTTCATAATCAGCCATGGAGAGACCTTATGAAGACATCTAAACGGCCATTGGTTGTGATCTACATAGTCTGGAAGTGTTTGAAGCTTGAGATTTGGACTATTTAGTATTTAAAAATAGGATTCAAAATAAAAATCGAACTATTAGCGAAAAATACATTTTTGAATAAAAACACAAGAATTATGAACATAAATGCTAGCTAGCATTCCTAATTTAATCTACCTGGTTGCGCAAAGGACTCCTTTTGCTTGTTGTCAGCTAATCGTTTAAGTTGATCACGAACCGCCTCAGAAAGATCTTGGAAGTCCATACCGGCGTAAATGGCAGAACCCTCCTCAAAAGTGGTAACAGTTTTGGATGTAGATTTATCTCCGAGAAGCTGAGCTTCGATTGCAGCCCAACATTCTAACTCACCCGGTTCATGGTCAGCATCACCATCGCTACAAATTTAGATATAAGGAGAGGAAATTTATTTATCCAAAGAAATTTCGAGGTCAAAGGCGTGAATTAAAATGGAGATAAATACACCATGTTACTAGATTGGACTTCCCCTGATAGAAAATACGACAGAACTAGCCCAGACGGCCTCCTGCATGAACGGTTACAAGTGCATAGAGAAGGGTGTGCGTGGCAATGATGAGAAGGTGTATGATCTTAAACTCTTACGTTAGGTTGTTTGCTAGACATTCGGATTAGCGTTGCCCGTATAAGTGTCAACCGCCGCGGTCTTTTTCGGTATGCTGCCTGGTATTAGGATAAACGCAACCAACTGTTACAAAGATGATGGGAGCATTGAGCTTTCGACGTGACTGACTGGCTAGATGCCTCACTAATGGCTGAGGAAATCTCAACATTTCCTCAACCATAACTGAGGTATTTGTAGGTCCACAGGTTAAAAATGTCAAGATTCAGTGCGTGTCAGTGTATTTTTGGACCATAACAACTGAAAGGACCAATTAAATGGAATTCGAACGAGGTGACCTGGCTGTAGAACAACCGTTCTCGCACAGGAAGTAGCAGGCGTAAATACGAATTAAGATTGACCACAATGCCATCTAGCCAACCACTACGAAATGGCACAGAATCAATGTAAACTTACAATTTGGATTTGGAATTTGCGGTATACCGCGAATTTCGAAGGTCTGACACAGGTCGCATAACTATCTGTTGGTGGTTAATGTGGCGCGAAATCCAGGCGCGCTCACTGCAATTACGGCACGGGAGACGTTGGCGCATAGACATAGCACGAATGGCAGCCTTACGCAGCTCGAATGGAGAACAGCTTCGCAGTTCCTCCAAGTCATTTGGCTTCGGCTTGCTAGGAAGAAGTATGTCTATTCATAAAGAACATATGTTGTTTGGTACCTGGAAGGCCGAGTAGCTGGAGGGCAGCCGACAAACAATCAACGTTGCATATCTTGAAACAAGAAAAGCAGAAGGATTTAAGTAACTAAAGGCATTAGACAAACGAAGGGCATTTACGCGGACAACGAGGTCAAAGAAAAGTGGATTGTAGGCTGGTTTGGCGAATGAGATATGTCCGAAATGGCCTGGACACTGAACATAATCCAAGCCACAATGCCCACATGCATCACGTTCACTGCATGGACCTAAGATGTTGCCAAATTATGTAAGCTGCTACCTAGAGCCATATCGTGCAATCCACCATCAATGCCACGATTGGTAAACTTATCAAACGTCGCATTTGATGTAATTTCAATCACAGAGAGCTTTTTAATTTCTTCGGGCGAGTAAAAGCTAAAACCATAGCTGTTTATTTGACCATCGACTAGGATATCCATCGCGATTCAGCCTAATAAGTCTGCCTTGACAGCTCAGGCGACCTTGGGCAGCCAGAACGTGAACTTTTGGCATATTCGTCTTAATTTCAGTTTATTAAACATGATTGACTTTTGATAGTCCCAGTTTCTCGAAGAAAAATTTTGAATGCTAGATAATCCATGCCGGGTTTTACTTTTATTTTATCCTTCTACGAATATCTTATTTTTTAAAGCAAAAATTACTTTTTATATTTCTCTTGCGGGAGTAACTGAAATTGCACAAAATGCCTACGAGGTTGCATTGGTCGCAAGGCAAAAAACTTCTAAAAAACAATAAAAGTTATTTCAAAGGATAAAAGTGCTCGTTAATTCAGTTACCAATTCCTTTATGTCCATAATCCATTTGGTGAAAGCAAGTGCAGTGTCACCCTCGAGGTTGTACGTGCGTTTGGCAAGGGATTCTGTGGTGCAGTTGGCGAGGATCATCTTTGCAAGTGTACGTTCATTCCATATTTCTCGAAGCATTTTTATAAATTTTTGACGAATCCATGCTGATTATTATAACTGCTGGGCATGCACTGCCAAAATAGGTCATGTAGGATGATGTTGTATAGGTGACACAGACTGGGTGTGTTATTCGGGCATGAAAATAGTGCTAAAAAGTATGTACATGCTGTACACTGACTGACTGCATCATACGCAGTGCTATACCTAGCTGTTTACCAGATAGGATTTCATAGTCTATCAAAAGAATGAACCTTTATTAAAGGAAACCGACAGTATCGCCACTGGCAAAAGTAAAATTGCTTCTTACGAATCTCCGGTGCCTGCAACTGACAACAACGACACCCAATTCAAACCAATTGGTTTATGCTGTTTAAAAAAATTTGTGTTCACAGCGTCATCAACGGACACCTTCGGATTGAGGGCAAAAGCAACATTATGAATGCACCTGCTGCCCCCGCGAACGGCTCTGTCGTCACACGTAAAGTAATCCTCAGGACATATACCATGATCAAGACGACGACCATAGCCACTGGGATGCAAATTTTCAACGCTTAGCAGTCATCACCGCCTGCAGCCTCCACCATTGCTTCTGAGAAAATCACAGCCACTGCCTCAGCGAGGAAGATTACCATCCCTTCCAGTACCACTGCTAGTGAGAAGTCCCGTCAACCACTTACCCCACCACATCCGGCTATTTAAGCTCGATGCCAACCTGTCCTCGTTGGGAGCACACATTTCAGTCACGCAACCGACTGTTCACCATTTGCGAATCTATCACACGGAGACCGGCGCACCAATTCCGAGCGCTTGGGCAATGACTTAGCATATCCACTTTCAATAATCGACATGGATCACGCACATTAACTCTCCGCATAGGCCCGCTTGGCCCCGTTCCTACTCAGGGCAGTGAAATTCACCACAATATCGACTTGCAAGTTACACCTTGTACACCCGACAACTCTCCCGTCTACAGCTCTATCAATTCTCTCTGCACCAACGCAGTGAACGATATCAGCATAAGCACTGGCACCAAATCAAAACCTTCCGATCTATTCTGCCCACGTTGATATGACACATGCACATCACACCTTAGTCTTGTCAATCACATGCGGATCCATCATACGGAGACATGTTAACCAAGAAACGTTACAGCAGCATCACCAACTTTACCGGTACACAATTACAAAGCACATTCAGTAACATCATGAGCCATTCTCGGCCACATGCTCATCCGTTAAAAGCTGCTTTAAACACCATCAGCGAAATCCTCTTGCCATACTTCATCTCAGCAACGCATGTAAAACCCACGATTCTGTCTCACGACATTCTGACCTTCGTTGCCAAGGCTGCTCACTGAGTGCTCACTGAGTGCTCAGTGACATCGAGGGTGCAGGCACGTTTACTTTCTTGTCACTTTGTTTATAATGATAATATGCTTTCACTGCATCTACCGCACTCTCCCCTCCACTCCAACTAGAACCAGAGACCATGACAGGATCAAGAAGAATGGAGATGGGCGAGGTTGTTGGTTGCTGGCCTTGTTGTTATATGCACCTAGGCATGCCACCACAACTTCCCCATATTGCTTCATTTGTTATGTGTACATGTTCCCTTTAACGCATTCCGTGCCTTTCTATAGCCTCGGATTTATTTCAGTACATCTACCGTGTAACCTGTTGGGGCCCACTTGTCGTGCGACAGCCCGCACCGCAGTCACAAAATCTTCCTTCCTCAACTAGATGGGAGGCGTACTCTTTGATCTCCACCCCCCCCCCCCATGTGGACTCGATGGTGTCCTTATTCGTGAATGAACTAAGCTGCCCATTCCTTTGTATGAATTCTTGATGCACTTTGCCAGGCGCGAAATCACTTTTGGGACACACCTAGATTACTTGTTTAGCTTTATCACTACAAGTCCCTCTCTCAGCATTGGTTGCTGTACTGTTGGCTGGTGCATGGGTAAGGGAAGAAGGATCCAGGTCTACTCTGACTGTGTAATTCTACCTATAAATACTTTGGCACGTTTGAATCTCTTGCATCGGAAGTCTGTCAACTGACGGGGTAACTCAGTACTTCGCTCAGGAATATGAGTCATATTCGGTGGGAGACAAACCACCTTCCACCTTTTTCGTTAAGCGAAATCGTGATCCTTTTTATGGTTTACACCGCGCAAGTCGCATGGAAATTCTTTTATTTCCGTTCTTCCTAACTCGGACTTGATACCAGGCCCAGTGGAAGTAGTAGAGTGTGGTAGATACGGCGTAAGGCTTTTGTCAAGATCTACTTCTTCATGTGCAGTTAAACATCCTTTCGCACTCCTTGCTGTGGGACGCACTGGAAATATCGTCCGAATAGATGGAAGATTTGGAATTTTGCAAAGAAAAAGAAAAAAGATTAAGATGTTTTTTGGCCTGAATTTTCATGTTCGTACTCAAATTCGTCATCATTGTGAGTGGTAGATATGAGTATTAGAGGCACGTTATACGCAATATTTTAGGTTATGGTTAAAACGCGATTGCATCGTTCTAACTACAACCAACCTGCCTTGTTTGAATACATATCGGTGCACGTAAAGCTGTGGCCCGAAAGATTTACTGTGGTCTGAGTCCCTGATCACCGCTGCGGGAGCTTAATCACGCCACCTTCCTGTCTGTTCCACAGTCACCTTGAAATTGTTACCGGAGCCGCCCGTGGCTTGGCCGTAGCGTTAAAAGACCTCGAGGTCAATCAGTACGGCGTTCTCGGTTTATTTGCTGCATGCGTATTGAGCCAACATACGCCTGCGACGCGTTGGGGTTAAGAGTCTCAACCAAGCACACGACTGAAGAGGTGACTTTCTGCAAGCTCTTGGTGTGCTGCCTATAGCATCTATCCGCCTTAACAATGCTTGTCCATCTAATTGTCTTCCCCGAATTTTGCTTCGTGACTATTGGTCGCTACTAACGAACGGTAATTTTCTTCCTCCTTCATCTGCGATATCTTTCTTGTATATTTTGAATGTTTACAAGTAATGCTATTGACGATCTAAGTAGCTGTTGCATATTTGCAGTCAGTATAAAGTTCTTAACATTTGAAATATGTTCAAAGTTAAATGGAACACAATTTGAAACGATTTGTCGGTGCTCAGTGGGAAACAGGGTGAAAGGAGAGTAGAGCCAGAAAGATGAAACAAGGCTGGTTGCAAGTATTCAATCTGTGAAAATCGTCTTTTGCCAAATATTATGCCATCAAGTCATCTTTTAAACTCAGAAATTGTATCGATGGTAACCGTCTCGCTTAATAACGAGTTCCAAGTTTCCACTTGTTGGCTGAAGAAAAGCTTTCCGATATCCAATTGCGTGCATTCGCTTCGGACCTTTTACGAATGACCGCACAGGTGAGTTTTGCAGTCAAACTCGAAGAAATTCTCCAGTCCTTGTGAGGAGGGCAACATGCGGTTGCTTTTAAGACTGACACCAGATTTATGCTCTTTTAGAATGAAGTCATGGACTAAAGGTAAACATTCACACTCGAAACGAGCAGTGGATGCATGTATAATAAAGAGGGAAGGGTCATAGTCTCAATTTCACCAGACATCTGGGAAGATGAGCATGAATCTAAACCACTGGGATCCCGCTAGAAAAAGAATATGAAGGAGCTTCTCTTTCAAAAGAGAAATGTCGCAGAAGGTTTGGAATTTGTGAGGCACTAGTAACCATGCAACTTCTGCGATAATATAAGAAGATGTTATTTAGAAGGTGCATTATGCAACGTTGGACTCTGAAACAGAGTATGTACAAGTCCTTCTTGTCATCATGGAAATTTCATACAGAATACATATACACCTTTTAGGCGGCGGTGCTCCCTCTTTGCTGCGACAGACTGAGTTTCAGTTAAAAGGATGAGTGTTGAGCAGTGACAAAGGTGGTAGAAACGATTGGGAGTTCGACCATCGATTTCGAAGAGGTTCACCATGAGAATCACAACAAGGTGACGCAGGGGCCGTGACTTGTGTGTGAACCAGATTATCGTGATAGTGGACTTGCACGTGATCTACCGCACTCATTCTCCCCACCTGGGCTCGGTTTCATGACCAAGTCAAGCAGACTGGAGAGGACGTAGGCAGCTGGCACAGCCGCAGCCGCCCCTAGAGTTGCCGTCACACCCACGGAGTCGGGGTGCCATGAGGCCACATAAAGAAGAAATCATTGCAACTTTATTTTCAGTACGTCAGTCAGTCGGCCACTGTACACAAACAAACACAGGGTTGACTGTGTGTTCCGAGTTATCCAGTCATTTGGCAACCTTTTAAACCACGGTTCTTGTTGCACCGTAATAGCTCGAAGTGCGTCAGCTTGTTTATAGTGGGCAGCATGTGCTGAGCCATCGATCTCATTCTTTATTCCCATTTCCAGCCACCAGTCGCCATCCGAGCTGATCATTGGATTGTTGTGGGGAATATTCGCAGTTGCTGACACTCCTAATAACCTCGTCTGCGCGTACCGCGTACACGACCTCTGCCCAAAACACGAGCATCAGGATTTAAAGCAAAATTGTTAGGGGTCACGTTAACAAGGAGCCATTGCAGCCTGATTCGCGTTCTGTCAGTCGGCCACTCTACAAAAACACTCCCTGGACTGACTGTGAGTTCTCAGTTCAGTCTTCCATGATAAACCTTTCAAACCACCACTTTTAGTGCACCATGATAGTCCCAGGCTCGAGTCTCACGTGTAGCTGGGAAGCCATATGGATAAGTAACCGAAAAAAACACTTCCCACTTACGTGAGTTGTACCGATTATGGGCTTCCAGTGTGCGTTGTTGGGTGTGATCACGTGTGATTTAGGTGCTGGTGAGGAGAGACTTGGTGAGGTGGTGTGACCGGCTGTTTTCTACCACATGTCTTCAAGGCCTAACAGGCTCATGCGGTGACTGAATGCAGGTGAAAAAAATGGGGCAGTTAAGGCGGCATCAGTTAATGTTGCTGGTGCTGCTGCTACTGTGATGACTAGTTAGAGGGTTGAATTTGGCGGAGTTGTCGTTAGATAGCCCTGAAACCATCAGACAAAAGAAGGGACGACTGTGCTCAAGTGAAAAAAACTCACCCGGAGGTGCCCTTGCACTCCGTCGAGAGGAGAGAAAAAGACGAGAAGACAGAGAGAGAGAGGGAGAAAGAGGAGCGATCCAGCTTTATCTTGAAGCAAATATTTTACATATTTCGGTAGACAATCTCCCATCTTTATGGCCGAAATTGGATTTTGAGGGAAAATGCAGCTGGAAATGCGTACTCCTTGGGCTATGAAGCTTTGTCTCAGTTTTTGTGCTTCAATCTCACTGTATGCCGGAAATTGTGCCGTTAGTTCGACCGTCAACTCCAACGAGGTTCACTGTGTGCTCCACGTGAGGGTGGTGCGGGGACAGTGACTTTCGAATGGACTATAAATGGGAGATGGGCGCTCACCGATCGTTTACAGGATCCCGTTGGGCCTTGGGGTCCACTCTAGAGACCTACAAGCAGCCGCATAGTGGCTAGGCAGAAATATATTCCCGATAAAGAAAAGGAAGATTATAATGGCTATTTCGGACTTATTAGCCATCATCAGCCAGCCATATCCAATCCAAGGCCATGCGGTGCCCGAGGCCCAAACTCTCGATCTGTTGGTGAGAATAACATCGCTCCACTTGCTGTGGCTTATAAGCCAGAAGTGGACATTCACATCTCCCTTGTCTTTGTCGGTAATATTTTTCTGCATGGATTGGTTTAAGTGATAATGGACTTTCGTCCCCCCCGCATGTTGGTCCAGCGCATCTACCACAAGACCCATATAGGGGCACAAAGGGTGTGATAGCAGACCGCTGACCCGTCTGCCTACGCTATGAGATATGCGGAAGTCATCCTGGCGTAGATGGACCAAATTGGTAACAATCACGCCAGAGTGATGTGGCGGACAACAGCGGTGAGAATTCTATTAGCAAAGTTTCCGTGCATTACAGTCTCAAAGAAAAGAAGAAGTGAACACGTGGGTTAAACTAAAAATATAATTTTTCATTAAATCTCGACAATTGCAGGAGTAATATAAGGGAAAATAAATCGAAGACAGATTGCTATGAGTCGTCAGGTTAAGGGCTAGTGTTTTTCGTAAAAACACAGACCTCGAATGTAACGTACGAGCAACGTATCTTTTTAAAAAGTTATCTATGATAATAGTAGGGCAAAGAATTGGAACAATTGAGTAACACTACATGACTTTATGTTGAATAGTGTCGAGGATACGTAAGTTGAGCAGAGCCGACCAAAACGGCGCGTATATTTGGATGCGATAGTCCCGACTGCATATACTACACCCATGTTTAAGATAGCGCGGGGTGTAGGGGGGGTACTAGTTAGGGGTAGCACCGCACAGATAGCATTCGGTCGCACCATTTGTCTCTTGCAGGTGGTGATTGCTCCTGTGGCCGCCTCTAACTGGTACCCAAATCTCACCTGTGGCTCCTCGAAGTTGGGTTCTTCCCAGCGGATACACCCTGGGCAACCGTCACGACCGGCGGGCTTAACCAGGTGATAGTCTCCGGTGTTGTGTGTGCCTCCACACCCGATATGTCTGACTCCCGAACGTCCCACCTCCCCCCTCTCATAAATTCCTACGGTGGGGGCGAAAACAACCTCGTAGGTGGCCCTCGTCAAAATCGACGGTCGAACTATCGTCGTCAGGTGGCCCAGGCTAACTAGAGTCACTCTCCCGCTAAAACAAAACCGTGAACCATAGTGGAGTTTGGCAGCCGTCTGGGATATCCGAACAGCCCTATTTAGGGACAGCACTGCTTGCCTCCTTGCGGAGGAAGGGGCTAGAAAAGGTGCCCTAAAAATTGCTTGTTATCACGTCTTCTGCAGCCGGTCATGGCTCGCAGATCGCAAAATACGCGGTCGTATAAACTCAAACAAACAACAATACCCCCGTCCCAATCCCACTCGCCATACCCTCCAGGTTGCTCAGGTGAGTCCACTCACACTAGCAGCCTGGAATGTTCGTTCCCTTTTAGACAATCCTTGTAGCAACCGGTCGGAACGGAGGATGGCGCTAGTCGCTCGGGAACTGGCGCGCTACAAGGTGGACATTGCTGCTCTCAGCAAGACCAGATTCTCTGAGCAGGGTCAGCTGGAGGAGGTGGGTGCCGGCTACACCTTCTTCTGAAGCGGCCGGCCAAAGGCAGAGCGACGCGACGCTGTTGTTGCCTTTGCCATCCGGAACGACATCGTGGGACGTCTGCCCTGTCTGCCGCAGGGTATCAATGATCGCCTGATGAGCCTCCGCCTGCCTCTTCGGGGAGACCAGTTCGCCACCATCATAAGCGCCTACGTTCCCCCAATGAGGAGCTCTGATGCGGCGAAGGACAAATTATACGAGTAACTGCACGCCCTGCTGGCGACTGTGTTGAAGGTGAACAAGTTAATTATCCTTGGTGACTTCAACGCCCGCGTCGGGACAGACCACGCTCCCTGGCAGGGAGTGCTGGGCCCCCACGGTCTCGGTAGCTGTAACGATAACAACCTCCTTCTTCTGCGCACGTGTGCGGAACACCGTCTTCCTGTTGACCAACACTTTCTTCCGCCTTTCGACGCGGGAGAAGGCCACGTGGATGCGCCTTCGGCCGCGACGCTGGCATCTGCTGCACTATGTTCTCGTCTGGAGACGAGATCGACAGGACGTGTTGGTAACCAAGGCGATCCGCGATGCCGATGGTTGGACAGATCACCGTCTCGTCATCTCCCAGATGAGGCTCCGACTGCAACCCCGACGGAGGCCCCAAGGTAAGAGGCCGCCAGGTAAGTTAAATACTCTTTTATTAAATTTGCCTGCTCACTGTTTTGATTTCAGAAAACAAATAACCGAGAAACTGGAGAAACTGCATGCTCCAGATGGTAATGCTACCGTGGAGACACGATGGTGGCAACTACGAAATGTGATCCAGTCCACCGCCCTCGAATTCCTCGGACGCGCACGCCGTCAAAACCAGGGCTGGTTTGATGACAATGTTGCTGACATCAGCAACTTACTCGCAGAGAAGAATGGACTACATAAAGCCTACATGGACCTTCGGACTAACGCCACCAAAGCAGCCTTCTTCAGATGTCACCGCCTTGTACGGTAACGGCAACGGCTGCGGGAAATGCAGGATGCCTGGATGATCCGAAAGGCTGAGGAAATCCAGGGGTATGCGAACTGCAATGAAATAAAAAACTTTTACAAAGCCATCAAGATTATCTACGGCCCGTGTATCAAGGGGACAGCACCGCTGCTCAGCTCTGACGGCACAACACTGCTGACAGAGAAATTGCAAATTCTGAAACGCTGGGCCGAGCACTTCAGAAGTGTCCTTAATTGCTCATCAGCCATCTCCGATGCTGCCATTGACCGGCTCCCTCAAGTGGACACGAACAATGACCTGAATCTGCCGCCTTCCCTACCAGAAACCATTCGGGCGTTGCAGCAGATTTCCAGTGGTAAAGCACCGGGATCCGACGCGATCCCACCGGAAGTCTACAAGCACGGTGGGTCCCGGCTGATGGCAGAACTCACAACACTCTTCCAGGAGATGCGGTGCCATGGACAAGTTCCTCAGGATTTCAAAGACGCGACCATCGTCCATCTCTACAAACGGAAGGGGAACCGGCAACTCTGTGATAAACACAGAGACATCTCCTTGCTCAACATCGCCGGGAAGATCTTCGCCAATATCCTTCTCAATCGTCTGAACGGTCACCTAGAGCATGGCCTGCTCCCAGAAAGCCAATGTGCCTTCCGCCGACGCCGCGGAACAAACGATATGATCTTTGCCACCCGCCAAATAGAAGAAAAGTGCCAGGCGATGCGAACTTACCTATACACTACCTTTGTGGATCTGACAAAAGCCTTTGACATGGTGAATCGCGACGGACTGTGGAAAGTCATGCAGAAATGCGTCTGAACAGAGGGGTTCACGTATCTGGCGCGTCAGCTTCATCACGGGATGCCGGCGCGCGTCACTGACAACGGGACTGTATCCGAAGCATTCGCAGTGACCAAAGGAGTGAAGCCGGGCTGCGTACTGGCCCCAACCCTGTTCAATATCATGTTCTCTGCTGTGCTGATGGACACCTACCGTGATCAGCAGCCTGGGATCCGCATTGCCAACAGAACTGACGGGCACCTTCTCAACATTCGGTGTTTGCAGGCTTCAACGCGAGTGTCTACGCCTTCAGTCCATGACTTGCTCTTCGCGGATCACTGCGCCCTTAACACCTTGAAGGAGGAGGACATGCAAAGGAGCATGGACCTCTTCGCCGCAGGCTGCGCCGATTTCGGATTAACAATCAGTACAGCCAAAATGGTTGCCATGCACCAGCCGCCACCCAGCGCGGAATACCTTGCTCTCTAAATCAATGTCAACGGTGCGCAACTCAAAAATGTGGAAACCTTCGCTTATCTAGGAAGCACGCTGCCACGCAACACCAGAATCGATGACGAGTTTGCCCAATGGATCTCCAAAGCCAGTTAGACCTTCGGTCGACTGCAGACCTCCGTGTGGAATCGCCACGGAATTCACCTGAACACCAAACTGAAGATGTACAACGCCGTCGCCTTTAAAACACTCCTTTTCGGAGCGGAGACCTGGACCGTAAACTCAAACCAAGCCAGGAAGCTGAATCACTTCCATCTCAGCTGCCTCCGCAGAATACTCAAGCTGAGATGGCAAGACAGGATCCCGGACACTGAAGTCCTAGAGTGGACCAGAATCCTCAGCATCAACGTCATGCTGAGGCAAGTGCAACTGCGATGGAGTGGCCACCTGGTAAGAATGGACGACGAGCAATTACCCAAACGTCTTTTCTACGGAGATGTCGCTACGGGTGCTCCCCGACAGGGAGGTCAAGCAAGACGCTACAAGGACACTTGGAAGAAATCTCTGAAGCAAATGCAAATCAACCCGGCTACCTGGGAGGACCTCGCTAGGATGGACCAGCATGGAGAAGATCCGTGAAGACTGGTGAAGCAATCTATGAGGACAACCGAATCACCACCGCCAAGGCCAAAAGAGCGGCACGAACGTCACCAGCCCCCCGGACCAGCACTGCCAATTCCAAAGCCCTTCCAACATGCCCGCGCTGTCAACGGACCTTCCGCGCTTGAATCGGCCTGGTCGGAGATCTTCGGACGCAATGCACCAACAATCCAACAATTCCAACTTCTACGCCAAATTCTGCCACTCCTCCTTCGGACTCTCCCACCCTCACACCTGGCATCAATTCCATTACTCTAACCATCATAGAGACCACATCCCAATACTCTTCACCGGTTATATCTACCGCCACCGCCGCTACAACCACCATCACCGATGGGGACTCTCTCCTAAACTTTCCTCATTGCGACTGCAGAGACTGATGAACCAGTGCCTGGAGCACCAACAACGGCAGATATCGCCGCCTCCACTGCCCTCACTGTCCTCGCGCTTTCACTCATCGCATGGGCTTATTCGGTCACATGCACATCCATGACAGCGGAATTCACCGCAATGCCGACAACACCGATACCCAATACACACCCTCAGCTTCTGCCATTCTTACCGCCTTTGCCACCCCCAATACCACGAATGAAATCCCCCCAGCCTCTCCCGATTTCTCCTGCCCACACTGCACCCACCCGCGCAACTGCAAATCCATCGCGCGGAGGCTGGTGAACCAGTACCTGGTGCACCAACACACAGCAGGGATCACGGCCTCCACTGCCCTAACTGTCCTCGCGCATTCACTCATCGCATAGGCCTATTAGGACACATGCGCATCCACGACAACCTGCGGTAAACCACTGGAGGCTAAGCCACATAAGCGCACACTACCTACACCAATACATAGAAAACACCCTCACCATAATCACGTACCTGAGAATATCAAGGTTTTCTAGAAACCGTGACTTGGAAGGCTACCAAGTGACGCTTACACCAGATCACGCCGTCGGCTGACCAGTGGACTGGGAGTCAGACGGCGATGGCTCCTCCATATCCCCTGAATTAGTGAACCCTGGTGTGTGCGTTATGGGGGCCAGGTTGTGTTGTGGCACGCGAAGACGGGTACGCCAACCCATCAGCCAATGTTCCCACTCACACACCAGACCAATGTGTGTTTTGTGTGGAGTGGCTGACTGGCGGACTGAGAGCCAGGCTGCAATGGTTCCTCCTAAATGTGGCTTTTAGGGCACTCCCACTCCGTTGAACCCTAGCCAGGTGTGGTGGTATGCCTAGGGGTGGCTCCGGCCGCACCAGCCACCTGCGCCCACTCCCGCCTCCGGTCTTCTTGACTCTGTCATGACACCGGGCTCAAGTGCTTGAGGAGGAGGAGAGAGTTTGGTAGATGCAGCGCAATCTACTATCACTTTAGGCTAAATCACGCGCAAGTCACCGTCCCTGCACCACCCTTCCGACGAGCCTACACTGGACATCGATGGAATATGACAGTCGAACTGCCGTGTTAAGATAGCGCCAACTTCCTCTAAAATTTTAAAATAACAGATTCATGGGAAGGACTGTTAATGCTGAATCAGTTGATATACCGAGGAGGAAGACACTTCAAAGCAAACGAGGACTATATACTAGAGGCTGGGCCGCATGGATGTGTTCTAACCGTGGATCATATGGTAATGACGATGTGGTTCATTTTAACTTAAATGTGAACTGGGAACTAACCCGTTACTGCATCCAATTTATAACAGAAATCTTGAGGAGATTATATTGCCCTCAATTTTTGAAGTTGGATACATGGGATTGCCGATAAAGAGTTTATTCTTGGTCGCAGGCTGATATTCACCAGAACCGTTAGTTTTGCAGCACTAGAGCATCCACGTGCTTGGACGGATAATTTGCTCGTTTACATTTTTCCAACTAGATGCAGCCATTGGTCGGTGCAGTCCAAAAACTACACACGAATACATAAAGAGTGCAATAATTTGTATATATATTCAATACAAAACCAAATATGTTTTTTCTCTGCCTACAAGGTTTCTTAAAGTGAGCTGTTTGCCTCTAACAAATGTTAAAGGTCAGCCGGTGTGACGAGTACACACACAGGGAGAATCCTATACCTTCGTTAAGGGAAAGTTGTCGGAGGGCGATAGACCGCATGTAAGATGTATAAAATATCTCCTTAAAAATCCGAAGGTGATACATGCCGTTTATTTTGTAGCAGCATATCGCTGGCCTAACCTATATGGTAGGGCAATAAACTCTACAGAAAGCTCTTGCACTTATTGTTGCTGACTCAAATGGTTAACCTCATTCCGCCAAGATGTCATTTTGTCCCCCGCAGGCTCCAAGTCAACATCAGTGGGACAATTTGTACGAACGGCTGTCTAATTCCCACAAGAAACGTACTGAGAGGGCAACGGACACACCACTTAAACGGTTAAAAAAACGGGCGTTGGTGTGTGGCCACGTCCAGAAAAACGAGCCAGAGCATTGGAGCAGCACATCCGCCAGTAGGCTTCCTAGTTTGCAGCCTGACGTCTCCAACTGATAACCAACCAACACACGACTTACTCACTAATCTCTCACACAGCCTACGGTGGAGCTCAATGCGTAGGCGGGCTGGCCCAATCACCAAAATGTCTGTGCCCTACATTTTTGAATGAATGGAGCTGCAGACTTACGCTGATCAATGATCGGGATTAGGTTAGCATTGTTAGTACTCAAATTATGTTCTCTATGCGTAGGCCGTAAATCCTGGGAAATTTGTCACAAATTGTTCTGGGGCATTCGTATGTAGGATTGCTGACAATATTTTCCCGTAATTTTTCCTTACGAGACATCATTTGTCATAACCTAGGAGAGTTACCCCAATCGATATAGATTCCTCTGATAAATTACTACATAGGGTTACCCTAAACAAGGCAAATCACGTTGTTTTTCAGATGGTAAACATCTCGTAAATCCTTTTCACCATCTTAACACCCAGACGATTCGCTGTTCTAAGTCTGAGGTGACTAGTTATACGCTACTGAGGGGAAATTGTTAAGACTTGAATAAGCCGCAGTGTTGGCGGCTTGAGTTCCTGAACCCTGACGTCAGCTTTTTGTATAGGCATTCCAGTCTTGCCCGCTTTGGCGGTTGTACATATTTCTGGCTTATATTACCAGCTAGTCATAGCCCGAACCTGAAATGTGAACCTTAACTACTGTGTAATTGTACATAACTCAAACGCTCTGCCTTTTGAGCCGTGGGTACTCACGCCGTCGGCAGCCGTCAGGAATATCCCGTCAAGTGTGCGTACCGTTCGTCGACTCATCCTGGTTACAAGGCGGGACGGTGGTCTAATGCGGGTGTGCCTTGGAACTCCAGCCATGAGCCATTCCAAAACGCCACTTGTCGACTATTTTTGACTACCTGCAGTTGTCCTCGACGGGTGCTCCGAGGTGCGAAAGCAGCAATAGATACTCCCTCCAACAAGCAGGTTAGATCGGCGCGCGTCAAGCCCATGAGACCTGAGGTTTGAACACAGGTTCTGCGAGGCAACAGAACCAGACCCACGTTCAGTCTACGGAAATCGCATTTATCTAAATTCCCATGGGATTATGTTCACCAATTTATCCTGATTACAAGGCATAACATATGGGACTTGACATTTAGTTTGACATTTGCGGTCTAAAATCCCTGTGGGCGGTCACATTGAGTAGATTGCCTAATTCATGAAATGGCTGTATCAGAATTGGAGGTAGTAGCAGGGCAGGCATTTTAAGATGTTAGTTCTGTTTGCTGCATTAAATTGATGCACAAAAAGCTGTTCAATAATAAAAAGTTCACTTCAGATCAGTTTATTGGTGGGAAAACGGGTCTAAATGGGGCAAAATCCGGTGTTTCTTGCTATCCAGGAGTTTTCATACGCTATTGAAAACTACAGATCAAAACATTTTGCTTTTGTGCGAAGTAATAAAAATGAACCTATATATATATATATATATATATATATATGATAGTGTGTGGCTCACCGATCTGCTTAAGGAACATTTCTATTCCGTTGTGCCCTGGAACTCAGACTAGAGTACTCACAGGCAGTCGCATAGCGACATGTAGCATATGTTGTTACTGTGGAACCGACAAAGACAAGGGAGACCGGAATGGCCATTTCTGGCTTATTAGCCGTCATCAGCCAGTCATACCCAATCCCAAGTGTGGAACACCTGGGATTCGAACCCGCGACCTTTGGTATTTGAGTCGAACGCTCTACCATTGAGCCACGGGATCGTTGCTTTGTCGGTTGCGATCGGGAATATGATGATAGTGTGTGGCTCACCGATCTGCTTAAGGAACATTTCTATTCCGTTGTGCCCTGGAACTCAGACTAGAGTACTCACAGGCAGTCGCATAGCGACATGTAGCATATGTTGTTACTGTGGAACCGACAAAGACAAGGGAGACCGGAATGGCCATTTCTAGCTTATTAGCCGTCATCAGCCAGTCATACCCAATCCCAAGTGTGGATCACCTGGGATTCGAACCCGCGACCTTTGGTATTTGAGTCGAACGCTCTACCACACTATCATCATGTTCCCGATCGCAACCGACAAAGCAACGAGCCCGTGGCTCAATGGTAGAGCGTTCGACTCAAATACCAAAGGTCGCGGGTTCGAATCCCAGGTGATCTACACTTGGGATTGGGTATGACTGGCTGATGACGGCTTATAAGCCAGAAATGGCCATTCCGGTCTCCCTTGTCTTTGTCGGTTCCACATTATTAATATATATATATATATATATATATATATATATATATATATATATATATATATATATAATCGACACATAATGTATATATGATAGTGTGTGGCTCACCGATCTGCTAAAGGAACATTTATGTTCCGTTGTGCCCTGGAACTCAGACTAGAGTACTCACAGGCAGTCGCATAGCGACGTGTAGCATATGTTAATAATGCGGAACCGACAAAGACAAGGGAGACCGGAATGGCCATTTCTGGCTTATTAGCCGTCATCAGCCAGTCATACCCAATCCCAAGTGTGGATCACCTGGGATTCGAACCCGCGACCTTTTGGTATTTGAGTCGAACGCTCTACCACACTATCATCATGTTCCCGATCGCAACCGACAAAGCAACGAGCCCGTGGCTCAATGGTAGAGCGTTCGACTCAAATACCAAAGGTCGCGGGTTCGAATCCCAGGTGATCTACACTTGGGATTGGGTATGACTGGCTGATGACGGCTAATAAGCCAGAAATGGCCATTCCGGTCTCCCTTGTCTTTGTCGGTTCCACATTATTAATATATATATATATATATATATATATATATATATATATATATATATATATATATATATATATATAATCGACACATAATGCCATTTAAACAAAGGAGACTATGGTGACCGTTTTAAATTTTTTTCGTTATCGTTCAATTATACCCAAACCCCGGTCGTGGGAATACCCAAGGGTTAAATTCATGAAGCCATTGGTAATTCAGTCGGACGCTTCCAATGAAGCCTTTTGAAGAGAGTTTCACAAGAGTGGTTTAAGCCGAGAGAGTGACACTTGCTTTAAATATGTCTCTTCTGGGTGTAATAGAACATGGCATAACTTTTTGTCATAAAAAGCTGAACTTTGAAATTTTTTCTCCACCTTTCCAAAAACAACTCGGCCCTTTCTCGCATACTTGCCCCCAATCGCAATGTATTTTTTTGAAATTGCAGGATTACTATGCAAGGTGTCCATCGTCTGTGGGTATGAGGTTTTAAGGAATTTAAAGCTTTGGAAATAAATAGGAAAACACACATCTGAACCAACTGAGGGACGTCACCGCATTCTGGGGTACTCTGTACTCAAGAAACGATGCTCTAAGACAGTCCCTCAGACGAGGATGGCTACCGTTTATGTGGCTTTAAGAAAAATACCCAATTGACCATTTTGTAGGCCCGGCTTTGCTTCGTTGCAAACTTTCGCAATGGGCAAGGTTTATTAGGGCACTTCAGAGATCCTTTGTGATTTTAAGTGAAATTGGAATGACCGCGTGTCCTCTTAAAGGAGTGCAGCGTCCTTGGGAAGTTCGGAGGACGCATACCTAAAAGTCTGCATTGCCGGCGAACATTTGTCAAATAATTTACTTTGTAAACATACAAATATATTGTTTTTTCTTTGTAAACAGGCTCATAGGATCCACTAAAACTCTCAGGTGAAGCAGAGGATATTTTCTGGCAGAAGAAAGGGGAAATACTTATTGACAGTAGATATACTACTTATTTATAGGTTATTGACTGCCTGTTGACAGAATGTGAATATTACACAGTTACTCCGCAGTAGCTTACGAATTTCAAATCAAATATTCCTTTCAACTTTTGAACCGCATCTGAGAGGGTTTGTTTCGAAGGATTTTCTCCAAACTTACGCACTCCTTTCCACGGACCCTTCTGAAGGCAAAAGGGAAGAAGCCTGATCTCCGAGTTTAACTGTCCAAATGAGATGCAGACACATAAAAAATGGTTCGAAAACGACTGATCTGGGTAAAATCGCTGCATACATAACTTAGATTGGGTAAATTTAGCATGCGTTAATGGCCAGATAACTTTACCAAGTCCCGCAGAGGTCAAAACTAAACCCTCCCCCCCTTTTTGAGTTATTTTTCCTGATACGAGTCTTCATGTGTATTTAAGTGTGTAATTTATGTACGAAGATTTTTCCTGGCAGCTCAATGGGTGAGGTGCATTCATATAGTTACTGCTATCTTGCTAACTCATTGTTAAGCATGCAGTTTCTGGTACTCCTCAGAGTAGCTGAAAAATAAACAAAAGTTCGAGAGTGAATATCAGTCTGAGTGTGACTGTGCCAACGGCATGAGTATTAAGATGGATATCCTTAAAACACAAAACCTGCCATCCCAAAGAAGACACTACTACACACCTGGAATCCCTGAAATGCGGAGCGTGTTCAGTCTACTGACAGCGGTTCCCCTGCTGGGTAAACCCGCTCAAAAAGAAGCACTCTCGGCAGACTGGTGCACTCTTCCTAGGATGAATGCGATCACCATAAATAAGAGCGTTTCTCCGGTAAGAACATCGTCAAATAACAGCCATTCTGACAAGGTAGTTTTATGCCACGGTAAGTGGTCTTTTTACCCAAAATATTTGTTGGTCCTCGATATGCTCAAAAATTATTGGCAGACGGCATAAAATTACATCAGACTACATTAATGGCGTTTTCTGACAAAAAGTATAACCACATTTTCCTTACGCCTGTTATAGGTTTCCAGCAAGCATTATAATCTGTCATTTGTGTGCGGAACAATTCTACTCCTCGTCCTGGTTGCTATTCAATTCCAATAAACTGTTAGAAGTGAGAATTATAATCTCGAGTTCCCGTGCGGATTAGACAATCTGCTTCAAAGCATGCTGTGTACCAAGTGACTGAAAGCATATTTTTTCAAAGAAGTTTTCATTAAATATTTGTAATATTGCAATATTTTAACTGAACTAATTCAGTCCTATTACATTGGCATATGCATTCGAAAACTCACAAAGTACTTCCATGAGACGCAGGTAGCTCCTGACTTTTTAGCCCAAGGGGACGTCTATGACCGATATGGTTTAGTGGCAGAAGCAGCTACTTTTTAATAAATTAAGGAAGACGTTCGTCTTCACTCTGTCATCTCCTGCGACTTTCTCGTTAAAATACTGAAGGCCCGCGTTATGCCGTTTCAAAGTTAAATCAAGAAGCTAGTTTTGGAATGCCGGGGCCACCAAAAGTTCCCCAGAACAATTATCTAAATGCCGTTTTGTGGCTTTTTAACAATAATTTACGGGAAAGTATGCATAGGGCAATTTGTTTAGTTTTGTCCCGCTAATTCAGAGAAGAAGCTTAGTCCACATCAAGCCTCATCAAGAGAGCAAGGAGAATATGCACTCCAAAGCACTGGAGAAGGAGCTCACCTTTATGGAAAACATTTTTCAAGCAAAGTGCTTTCCGAAAAAAATTATCATAAAATATGTAGAAGAGCGCATCCCCAAAAACGTTCGTGCCGTCGGCTTCGATTTATTTCTTGCACATTCAATTCGAGAGAATGCGAGGTGCGAACTCCTACCACGCCGCTTAAACGCTGCTATCGCGCTCGCGTAGATATCCGCTAAGGGATTACTTATTTTCTGAAGCACTCCACTTCGTCGCGTTAGAGGTAAATATAGGCTGGCTTTTCCCACCTGCAATATGCATCTACGCCTATAAGTGCTCCTGTGGGTTTAGATGCTTATTGGAGTGGATGCGAGAGCATCATCCTGTCTAGCCAAACCAACGCATGGAAAATTCCAGCTCTTGTCCAGTTGTGGCTCACTTGATTGGCAGTGGCCGCCGGTAGACCAAGGCCTCTGCGTCATCCAGAATGTGCCGGCTTGACACTCGATGGAAGAAGAAGTGGCCGTACGGTGAGCCAATCCGACCCCTCGGCTCCTCAGACCCAAAATGAGCCCAGTCTTTTCGTTCCCGCATCCTGCTACATTGCACTATAGAGGCGTAACAGAGCCATAGTTCACTGGTTGATGAATGCACAATATTACCGATCTAAACCTACATGACTACCAGCCCGTGGCGCAGGGGATTAGAGAGTTTGAGTTCTACTCAACAGGTCGCGAGTACGAGCCCGGGGTGGTGCACCACTTGCGGTTGGGGTATGGCTGGCTGATGACGGCTAATGAGCTACAAATGGTCATTCCAGTCTCCCTTGTATTTGTCGGCAATGTTCATGGCTCATTGTCAGGCTCCTCCTTCCCCTCCCTCCTTCCCAGGCTCCCAACAGGACTAGACTATAGTTACCTCCGATGTCTGAACGCCCTTAATTTTATCTTCCATTGATTCTGTTCCCAAATTATTTTAACTTTCCCTGCCCTACCCTAACTTATATTACTGTACAGGCCTGACGATGAATACACGAAAGAGTACGTTCGCCTCACCCGACTTCGAATCTTCGTGATGTGGAGCACTAGAAATAAGGCGAAAAACGCTCGTTATTTATGGCTACTCAGCGTTCTAATGATAGGCCGTGCCCATTCCGCCTCACGGCTGCTCTATCTTCGATGCATGCATGGGGCTGCATTAGTCGTCAGCATATGGCACGTGAAGCACAGATACGCGTGCGAATACCAATTTGGATTGGTTGGCCCTAATGTGGGCCACGTGGTGGATGGGGGCTAGAGCAGGGCACGACAGCCGTTATTGGGGGTTCGCAACCATGATAAATGCCATACATGGAGACTGTGGTTGCATGCTTAGGTTTAGGCTCACACCGCGCCAGCCAATTGCCCCCCTCCCCTTCCCTCCGGGCACCCTCATGATACCGGGCCCAGGTGGGTGAGAAGGAGCGGGGTAGATGCGCGCGAGTCACCGGCCCTGCGCCTACTCTGATGCAGCGCACACGGTGGACAAGCTCGGAAACGACGATCTAACTTGCATATCGGTTAGCCAACACTGAGTCCGCACGTATCAGGAAATTATGAATGGGCTCTGTGCCGCCTAGAGCCCCCTGATAACTTCTAGTTAAAAGTGGCGTCACACGGCATTTAATGGTGCGGTCATACATCGGATTGATCAGGTGATGCAGCTAGTCTCACGTCTACAAATATCTACCAACTGACAATCTAAAATTACAAATCATATTAGCTATGTACAAATGCAAAATGCCTGTTAGGCACAAACCCAGAATCAGAAGGAAGCATTTGCAGAACAGATTCAATGGAGTCCTTTGATTCTGCGTTTCATACTCATGATCCGGGAAAGCCCTTTTCCTGTCATGCATATTATTAGTTTTGCCCTGGTTTCGCAGTCACACTGAGGGGGTCGATAAGGGAAGGTACAAGTGGCGCTGTTCAAGTACTTTTTAGTCCAACAGGTGGACGCGAAGCGCACAAGTCCTACGACGTCCACTGGGCGCTCGCTGTCGTTACGTGCGGTATTCCTGTCCTAGGCTAATTTGCATCTGCTCAGCTAGTGACGCGTTCACGCCGACCAATCAAAAGCTAGGTGACTAATTTGGTGTGGCTAAACCGGCCTGCTGGGGCTGTCTCATGTGCCGGAAGATGACGTCTTCGCTGACGTGGGCCGAGGTGATGGCCACCAGGCCTCCTTCCTCCTCCTCCTCCTCATCCTCCTCATCCTCCTCCTCCTCCTCCTCCTCCTCCTCCTCCTCCACCACCACTCACTCCCTCCCACGCTGCTGCCTCTAGTCAGGAGGCTTGGTCTGACGAAGCATTGCAGAGGTGAAACAAGCCCTGAGGGAGGCCGACTCCGTCCAACCCTTGAACGCCTCGTGAAGACGTTCTAGTCATGGTCACACCTCCCGTATGAAAAACCTCTCGAATGGGCCTCTCAATGCCCTCTGATGTTTATTGGGTCATGTTTTGGTTACTACAACAGCGTTGTGGGCCACAACTTAGCGTAACTGACAAACTGGAATACAATCAGTTACGTGGTGGCCAAATGCCTCAGAAGATTGTCAGAAGTACGATGACCTACAAACAAAAATTCCGAAATTACCAGTCAGAGCAGACAGATTACATGGAAAAAGTTTTACTGAGGCAAAGAAGGCTATAGGAAGCTCAGCAATCAACTTCCACAGACGGCTGCACCAGGCAACTGACAGCGGAAGTGCATCCACTTGTGTTTCGTCCGGCTGGGGTGGATCGGTGAAGAGAACAATATCGATTGGCGCTACGGCGTTGATGGAGGTTGTCACACGCGCGTACGCAGCGCTTGATAGGCGAAGGCGGCTTGAGCCAGTGGTGGTACGGCTGACCGTGAAAGCAGGCAGTTATAAGATATCAAGCAGCAAGTCTGTATTTTGCAAAATCTAGAGCCAAAAGTGCCAGCCGTATGGGTCAACCCTACCATACTCCAAATGCCCCTAAATTTGCCTTTAGAGGTATCTTTGTATAAGCTGTCCTCTGCCATAAATATTTCTGTGACATTATTGAAGATGGTCTAAAATTGCATTAAAGAGTATTCAAACTGTCCGCTACTCAGCCATATGGGTGATTTTTAACGCTCCTGCCCAAGAAAGTATTCCGAAACTTACAGACACCAGCCCGCTTGTCTGACCACTCTTTCTAACAGAATCTGCCTTATGACTTTTTTTAGAAGGTGACGACATTCGGCCCCACAGAATCTTGGTAAGATTGATCTGAATGGAATACCTTAGAAATGCAATGAAAGCACACAATTAGAGTAAGTTATGGCACAGTGTTCTTAATATGCTCTCATACCTGGACAACATAATGAACCCCGAACTGAAGAGTCTCGACACTGCGGTCCTTTCACGCATCAGTTAAGGTCGTGCATCTCAGATGGACACGGGTATAAGTACCCACGCCCCGCACTAAAAGTGGTCTTGTGCTAAATTCCAGGGAAGGTACACTAACAATGGTAGTGGGACGCTCACCGATCGCGTTAAGGGGCACACTCGTCCCGTTATGCCTTGGGGCTCACTCTCGAGCTCCGCCAACAGACGCACAGCGGTTAGTAGTAGTAGTAGAGGCAGATTACCATTGCCCACAAAGACTAGGGAAGCTGGAATGGCCATTTTGGCTCAGAAGGCGTCGCCAGCCAGCCATACTCAATCGGGCGACCAGTCGAGTAGAATTCCAACAGCCTAACCAGGGAGTCATAAGATACAACCGAAAAAGTACGTCTCGTGACGCGGTGGGTGAGCGACCAAAAACCACCGTTAATATACCCCCATCGGAATCGGCAAGAAGACGAGCCCGTGGCTCCGTGGTTAGTGCGTTGAACTTCTGACCCATGGGTCGTGGGTTCGATCCTTGGGTGTTGTAAGCCCTGGGGTTAGCTATGGTCGGCTGACGACAGCTAATTAGCCAGAGATTTCCATATTCCCTTGTCCTAACGTTAACCCAAAACCCAACGCGAAGCCCAATCACAAGCTCCCTCGCAGAAGTTAGCACAAGAGCACATATCCTATGGGGAATACCTATAACCGCGCCCTACCCGCATCTCCACTGAACCCGTTCATTTGTTTCCAAGCCTGCTGCAGGGCTTGAGTGACAGACTGACCTAAGTCCATTGAAGGAGTTTAGCATTTGGTAAAACGGACCATCCTGGAATTTCGAAAGCGTCTTTGATTTTTCAGAACCAGGACGGATGCTATAACTGCAAGTACATAGGTTACTTACGGTCGCTGTAGTTGATAGTAACCAGGATGAATAGCTTTCAGCCCTGTTTAACCTGTTTTGCAAGTTTTATCAGAATAATTTTTACAGGACTATCGGCATAGACACCCATTTGGGTTTTTCATACATTTTCCAATGGCCTGCTAAATAAATAATATGTAATTGTTTAAAAGTAGTATTCACGGTGGCAGGATTGCAGTTAGCATTTGCCATTGATCATTCCATATTTTTTTATTGCTTTAAAAGGACTACGACGTAAAAACCTGCTGACGTCCTCGGAATAAACACCCTAAACAGGGTAAGCTTCCTTCACTTTATTTTTTTAGCTTTTCGGCTGATGCGCGATAAGAATTTGCGACTCATGAATAACACGGCATAAATAGCTTACTAGTCAGGCCTATTGTTCAGATAAAGCATTGTACTAGTTCGGGTGAGTCCATGATCCGGCGTACAACAACAACATCACACATCCTCCCATTATTCTGTCAGGTCTATGACAAGGCTGCGATACTCCGGTGCAATCTTGAAGTTACATGAACGGTCGGATAGCCTACGAAACACATCCGGACAAACATGTGTTGATTTGTCGCCAACTTGGCTTTGTAAGGCAAACGACGACATATGTTCCACTTTTAATGACAGGGAGAGATGAATGGGAGCAGTCGTCAAAGAGATGACAATTTTTAATTCTGTAGACCTAAAAAGTAACTCGTAAAGGGCAAACGTGACGTTGAACACACCCCGAATCTCAAGGAATGAATTCTAGGTGTGTGCTTGATGATTGGCTGAAAAAGGACCGAAGTCGCCTTCCATACTGCTTCAAATAGCAGTCGTAGGTATCCTTCGATCAATATTAAAAGACCTTTTGTCATCAATACCGTCGCAGAAGTTTTATTACACAGGTCTTCCAAGCTATCCACACTTTTTCATACAGGTAATGTTCGGTCGATGACGACTAATCCAGAAGCAATTTTGGACGTAGTATAATAATCTTGCTCAGAAGGAGGCGGTCATTTTACCCCACAACAGCAACTTGCAAAAGATCTTTCGGGCAGTTTCCGAACACCCCAAAACAGAACTGGAAACAGCAGGAGAATAGGAACTCTCTGGAAAGACGGAATCTGCGAGTTGGCTACCCGACACGTTTATGTGTGGTGGATAGTAAAACGGTCATCAGTGAGGGAAAGTCGCGAAAGACGCAAGCTCTCGGGTTCGACGAAAGCACTCACTATCCACTGATAGAACACTTATATGGCCAGTCAGATCCCGACAAACTGGGTATTGGGACCTGGTGACTGGTAGAAGTCATAAAATAAGAATTCTTCCACCAGAAGAAAGGGGTGGGTCGGCCAACTATCACGATCGTCAGCGCCTCAGTCTAAGTATGTCGCCTTCGGTTTGCCTAACACGCGTGACATGCGGTGCCTATGCGCGTGCCTCAACCTCCGGCTTGCGACGCCGCAAAACCGATCGATATTTATCTACTCCCCGATGGGTGGCAGCAGGACCAAGTCGCGGACGCATGCACTCCGGCTGATATTAGTCTGGTAGGAACACTTGCTGGAACTGTTTGCGGTGTCTCCGTAAAGGTTTGCCCATCAGATCGTGTTCCCTGTCTTCTGAGTTGCGAACCTTCAAGTTGTCCACTATCGCCCTTGGACAACTTTAAAAGAATGTAAACCAAAAGGCAATTCGAAGGGTTGATAATGGAACCGTATTTGTCGCGAACGCCAAACATCCGGACGAGGTGCTCCATGTGTTCTTCTGCATTCCGGCTAGCTACCACGAAATCATCTATGTGCGGCGTACATAAACGGTGGACCACACATGCCATGGTTGATGAAACTCTTGAACGTCTGGGCGACATCGCGAAGGCCGAAGAGCATGCGAATATCCTCCGGGATGACAGGTTTTGCCCAACAGGGCTCTGGTGAAATAGTAAAGATGAGACCTTGGTTACGGATCAGGAATTTTGGCATTGTTGCGCGCACGGTGTTCGCCACTGGGTCTGCAGTAGCTGGATGTCGCCTTGGACACCATGGGAAACGGGGAAGCCCAGGGGATCTCGGACGGTCGAATGAGGCCCATTTCGGCGTGTGTGCAACATTCTCAATCACGTGCTGTAGGCTGGCCGGCTCCAGTTATCCAGAACGAGCGTGGATTTTGTGTACAACTTCGTGTTTAACTTCGCCGCTGCGTAAATGGTGGTTGGTACTATTCGGAGGTTGGAGCAGCAACTACCGATAAGGTCAAACATTGGTCGTGGAGTGCTCACTGATCGCGCTACGGAACACATTCGTACCATTGTGCCTTGGGTCCCCATTACACCGTTAATAGTTCCGATCGCAACCTACAGGACAACAAACACTGCTCAGTGGTTAGGGCGCTGGATTTCAGTCAATGGGTCGGAGGTTCGAGCCTAAAGTGTTGCAACACCTGAGCTGGCTGATGACGGATACTAATCCGAAAAGGGCAATTCCAGCCTCCCTTGTTTTTTCGGGAATATCTATCTGAATATATTGGCAAATGTTTACTGTATCCAGATCGGATGAATTGCAGGAGGTTGGGAAGACAGTCAGCCCACGAAAAGATAAGCCAGTGGTGTGGTCAAGCGATCGGGCCCGCCGGCAGCCCATACTGGACTCGACAGTCGGAGACGAGGATGCCGTCAGGGACAGTGGCAGAAGAATGACCGATAATGGCTGAGGTCTAGGATGAGGAACAAGCTGCCAACCGGGGAAATGGGAAACACTTGGAAGCTTAGAGCTAAAGACCAGACTTGTGACAGAGGCGGTCGGCTAGAGTGGGAGGGAGCACAACTATCTGTGCTCCGATGCCCTTGAGGAAATTTCTGCGAGCCAGGCGGTTGCAGATACAGAATGTGGGGCTAAAACCAGAACAGTCAGGGAGGTAGACTGCGTTGCGGTTTGGGTTAATATCTCTCGTAAGCTGGTTCTGCTTCGACGTGGTGGAGCATTGAGAGTTTTAGTGGCGAGCTTTGGCAAACGAGTTGCTACGATACCAGCAATTGGTAACGTGTTGGGGCGAGATGAAGAAGTGTGTTGGATTTGCCAGGTGGATGACCTAGCCGACGGGAGTCTTAATTTTGTGTGAGATTCACCATCTGTTCAAGAGAGCAGACGCAGGAGAGGCTGGTGGAATTGGAAGTGCGGAAAGAGAAGGCTTGGGAATTCTGTGGATCTCCACAAGGTGGTTGGCCATCGGAGTGAGTTTTGTGGCTGGAAGAATTTTAGAAGTGGGTTCCAAGATATGCTGCAGTTGTATTGGAAATTTGCTTATTGTAAACGCCTGACTATTACGCTGACTGGGAAGGAAAAGACTGGTGTTAAGAAGGAGTTACTACTTTTCAAAGTACGATAGTCGACAACCTAACGGTTATCAAATCAGAAAACAGGGAAGACAGTTGGGTGGACAAGCCTTTAAAGAGATGGTGATTTCACATACATCAGCAGGCAAGTATCAGCCGGAGTGCATGCGCTCAAGTCTTCGTCCTGCTTTGGTCAATCCGTGAGGAGTGAAATATCTATCGATGTCTCGGCGCCGTAAGCTGAGTCACACGTGCTAGGCGAACCGAAAGCGACATGCGTAGGTGGGGCGCTGACAACCCTGAGAAGGGGTGGATAAAGGGTCTGTTCCTCTCTTAAAGTACTTTGGCATGAGTTTGACCCCAAAGTCTTGCGTTATCTGTCTCTGTAGTGACCCACGCTGTGCCCAGGCCGAACGCCGAACCTCTCGCGTCTACACGCACGTGCGCACCAGTGGCTGTCTGGACCTTGACAATCCCGTCTCTCCACACCGGCCAATCCTCTTCAAGGCTGACTCACACCTAACCGCACTGGAGCGACCCACGGTCTCACACAGACGGGGGACGTCGCAGACGCGGCGGCTGGACGTGCCCTCGTCTGGCAGCCAACTTCCTCCAACCCCTTCTGTGTTAGTTCTGTACAGAATGTACTATCCTCTCAAGTGGCGTCCCACTTCTTATCTCCTTCTACGGAACCAGGCCAGTAGGTCGTAGCGGCCAGGGCCTCTCCTATCAAATTAGCGTGCTGCGATAAGCCCATTCGGTATTTTCCCTTGCCAACCTGCAAGCTTCAATTAAAATGTTTTCTTAGTACGATCAGATTTTACTGCCGGGCCCTACCAAACTATTTCGACCTCATGTTGGCCCCCGACAACTGGCTCTCTGGTCCCAAAGGGTCCTCTTTTGCTTACTGGTGAAACACTGTTCCTGAGATCATCAAGGTTTCCTTTACTGACGTATCCTGTTTCCGAAACTCCTCTTTCGCTTCTAGTGGACACTACGACCACTTTACTGATTAAACCTGACCACTGGCTTTCTTCTTCGCCAGCAGAGATACTGTACGGTACCTGTGGTCGTGAAGCCTTCCCGGCTTTTATTTGAAGGTCCTGGCTTCACTTTTCATAGCCCACAAGTTGCGCACGTCTGCCCTTCAATCACACTGGGACAAGCATAATTCGAGAGAAATTGCTCATCTGGACTACATCCCACAATTCACCACGAACCTCCGCTCTCCAGACCCTCACTCTGCGTTCCAGCTCGCACACGGGATCGACCTTGATGCCATTGCGGCTGAACAACAGCGTGCCCTGGCAACGAGTCAGGTACTGACCTCCAGCTGGAAAAGGTTCCTCTGACCACCGTTGCTGGCATAATCCTTTGTGACGTCTCGACTCCTTTTCATCACCCCCGTAGTGTCCACCATGATACGTCGGGCTGTGTTTCAATTTTCATCATGAACTCTCCCAACCTATGATCTGCGTTTCACAGAAGCCCCCTCTTGAGAGGTTCTTCTGACTTGGCATGAACGAGAATTTCAAAGCTTGAGCACGGTTGTGTCTGAGTTGCCCGTGGAAAAAGGTGCGACATACAACAGTTCTCCACCAGACACCCTCTGCAGCCCCGTCACGCGGTTCAGTTGTGTACATCTGGATGTCGTAGGCCACTTTCCTCCATCCAATGGCTACGCTCACATCATTACCTGCGTGTATCGGCGCACCCGGTGGGCTGAAGCCATCCATTTGTCGAACTTAGAGGTTGACGCCATCTTCAAGGTCATAGTCGGTCATTGATTTACAATTTTCGGTGTCCCATCCAGAGCCCATTACCCAACAGCCAGCTGTGTGGTCGAGCGTTTCCACCACCAGCTTAAGACTGCTCTGTATGCCACAGAGGACCCAGTCAACTGGTCTGGCAACTTACTCCTTACATTTCATGGCATTCGCGCCACTAAATTGGATCTGAACTGAACTAATGTCCGAGACTACCCTCTGACGGCCAAAATGTCGTGGTACCGACGAGCGCCACGACAACAGTGAGTATCGTCTGCGGAAATATACGCATTTGCTTTCCCCTGTTCCGCCTCGAACTCCATCACCGAGTCTGTTTTCGAGAAAGATTTGGCCGACTGCACTCCTGTATTCGTTCTGTGTGACCGCGTGCGCAAACCGCTGGAAACACCACACAAAGAACCGTTCCGGGTCCTCTCACGTACTACCAAGACCTGTCCAATCCCTCGCGGTGACCAGAAGGACGCGGTCAGCGTTGATCAGGTTAAGACTGCTGTTCTATCAAACAGCCTGATCCGATACAAGAGCATAAATGTGCTGACCACCAACCCCAGGCTCCTCCACCTACCTTATCCACTGTTTCGTCCCCTCCTCTACCCTCTGCCGCTCCATCTCTTCTATTTCCTGCCCCGTCATGTCTGTTACCCGCAACTGTAACCTCTTCATTATCCATTTCCACTAACCCTCGCACTGCAGTACACATTCAGCCCGCTCCCCATGTCCTTCAAGTTTGTATCACACACGGTAGACGGCATGTTCACTTTCATGACTGTTTGGTTACTCTTCTTTTTTAGACCGAAATAATTCCTTCGGTATCGCTAAATGCCACCTTCGGTCTAGGCGGAGGGTACTGTAGCCGCGCCAAATCCCGCCTCAGGGTGGAGAAAAGGAGAGAGTGCGGTAGATGCAGGGCAAGTCTGCTATCACTGCAAACGAATCCACGCACAATCACTGTCTATGCACCCAACCTGCAGTGGGGCACACATTGGACGTCGTTGCAATCAAAGGTCAAACTGTCGTGGGTGAACTGAACCTATGCTGACCGGCACCTCGCCGATAATTTGCGATCACAAACGGTCATTCTGCGCACTTCACCTTCCTTTTTAAAGAGCAGTTCTTAGTATTGTGTGCGGTGTAGGCGCAAGTCAGCAAACGATACACGGAAGGTTCGGGCGTATCTGCAGTGACTGCTGACTCTAAAGGAGAGCAGTTTAACCAGGCTTGAAAAAAAGTATTAATTGATGTAGGAGGATTTTTTTAAGTACTCGTCGGATTTCATCAGCATTAGTTTTGTTTTAAACACTATTGATTACCCTAAGTGTCTGTTGCAAGCCTAAATATTCCGCACATAAGATGTTTGCCTCGTCATTTGAACAGAAACTTCGATTAGACTGAAACGGGCTTGCATGGCATTGCTAGCTAATGCAATCGCATTGCGTTCGCGCACAGAAGCACTTAATCCAGGTGCCGTTACGAGGATCATACAGATCTGGTGAGCTTGAGGACGTTGGTTTTTCTCAGCTAACCAATGTTGAGCCGCGTCATCGCCTCCGTCAAGCTAACCCTGTGTTCAAGGCGTCTATTCAGTTTGATCACCATGCACCATAGTAGATCTCTCCTAGCGGTGTTCTGAGCAGTATTCTCAAACCTGTTAGAATAAACAGGGGGGTTGGCAGATTTGAATAATTCATGTGATCGAATTTTGTAAAAACTCGGTCGCCGATGACATACAGCGACACCTTTCAAATTTCCTAACAAAAAATCCCTGTTCTGCGCAAATGCTTTCTTTTTTAAGCATTAATGCCAACATAATACGTGATGTACTGTTTAGCTACTTGAAAGCTGTGTCTGTTAAAATATCAAATAAAGGGGCAGTTAATTAATAGTTTAAAACGCCCGCCTGACTAGGCCATTTTAATCTCAGTCGAAGCAACTATCGGAATTTGCCGTTTTATGGCACTGAGTGCAAAGGAAACCAACCTTGTGCACCTTGGCAGTTAAAATGACGGTGGGATTGATTAACACTCCTTGCACCCAGACACCGTAGATTCTTACCTACTATACATAATAATGGTGGTGTTGTGGTTTCAATGAGATCGAGTTAACAATGCCAGCGGCAAACCGGAAAGGGACGAGGGCGGTGATACAGCACAAAATGATGGAACTAGAGACCATGGGGATGGTAATCCGATCGAAGTGCATCTATTCTAGTATTTTAAGTGGTTGGGTGACCCCGACAAGGACGAACCAATAATAGTACACTGTTAAAGGCTCTATTTCACATTGTTGATGAGTCTGCGTTTTGACCTCATCTGTAGCCCATAGGCTCCACACACGTTTAAGCATATGGCTTTGGCGTGTTACGATGTGTGCTGATCTGGGTATGACTGGCTTCATGAAATATCTGCTGCCTTAGCATTTATCGCATTTGTCGATCAGCTTCTGAGATCATTTTGCATAGCGTCTTTAGGGGAAGAAGTGAATGGTAATAGCCAAAATAGTGTATTTATTCCCGAAGTTTCAAGTCATAATCGGTATCGGAGGGACGGAAATCAAATAACCAGGCGGGTGCGGAGATTGTATCCTAAGTTTGTTGCCCTAGCCTGTATTTTTGCATACGATTCAAGTAATTCAACCCGACAGTTTCTGATACACTCGTCTGACGACTAATTTTCAGTAGACGGACAGCTTTCGCAGGACTCGTGAATGTGCTTACTTGATGCAAACAAGAGGAGAAAGTAGTCACCACGCGCATAACTGTTTTAAGGTTTTGTTTGCCGAAGAGTCACCGCCTGGTCAGCCTTCATCTGCGTCCGTCAACACCTATTTGAAGAACTGGCATCTTAAAAGTGGCTTCGATAGGTACACCACCACTACCATCACAACCACCACCTTCAAAAGAAGATGCGATCGAAAGGTAAAGTCAAGAAAATTCTTGCTCCAGCGATAACGTCAGCTTCTTCTGAAGTGCTTCCTGGAACTCACCTGTTCGCTTCTAGCGGCACACCGTCACCTTGTTTACTTCGCAGAACTCTCGCGTTTGTCACCTTACGGTCTGCTCGGATGTTGATTCTGGCAGGTGCAACCAATTCGTTTTTAGGAGGTGGGTCGTGCTCAGCTCATCAAGCTTCCAGTATAGAACTGGGGCTGTCAAATTTTGCCGAGGCTTCGCAGGCTACTTACTCATCGGAAGGGCTATCTTCACTTCCCAGGGCTATCTTCACTGCCCAGATGTGTCCATCCACTTGCGGTTTCTTCACTATCTTCACTGCCCAGGGCTATCTTCACTGTCCAGATGTGTCCATTCACTTGCGGTTTCGATGAATTCCTGACTACTCTAGTGCATTTATTTTTGTAAAAATCGCACCAGATCGGAAAAGATTAATGATTGTGCGACTTTGAATCTAGTGGTTTTATGTTGCTTTATGATTTTAGGTAACTAGGTGTGTCAGTTCCGAGTGGTTGCAGCAGACAACAAACAGGTTCAGGCACGCCAGCGGTATGCGGTTGTAACTGCCAGTTTCCTTGGTTAATCGGTCGTCCTTTGGTACCAGCCAGAAAAGCATTCAGGTACCGGTTTGCGTAACTACGTGCCAAAGTTATTTATGTCCTCTCATTTCATTGAGTCTTTCGCCACAGTGTGTTCTTCAACTCCTACGGAGAACTCCCGGTTGTATAAAGGAATTCTGCTGCAGCACCAGGCATTTCTATAGTCTGATTAACTGTTGTCAGATTGCGATGGTCGAAAAGTGGAAGATTTGTGGCAGTCTGCTCTAGCGATCGCTGCCGACGCCACAGCGTTGTCTTATTGCCGGCACGCACCAGCATCCGTGAGCTCGCGAAGTCGATCTCATGTGTTAATAGTGAACTGAGGCAGCGGTTCGACTCCACCAACGACCCGCATGTGCACGAGTATTCGCGAGCCGAGTCGCGTCCTACATTGCCTGTATACAGGAAGGGAAAGTCATAGCATGGAAGCTGACAAAGTATGCTCGATTGCTCGCTAGCGTCCAGCCGATCCTGCATCTGCATGGTTCTGGTACGTGAGGCAGCTGCCGGACGATGGAAGATACTCGCGTCTAACTCTGGGGCAATGCATTTTGCTGCCGCTAACATATTCTTGGTGTAAAGTCAACGACTGCCAAGGACGCACGCCGTCACCACGCCTTGAGGCCACTGCGAGCTAGGTGGTGCAAACTCGGTCCATTCACGGATGCTAACCGTCCCCCTTTCACGCTCCTCTATTGTGCGATTACGAATACTCGCTTGTTGTTGCACTTTTACCGTCTCTATGCATGGACCCCTGTACGAGTTCGAAAACTCGAACAGATTAACCTATAGTTCCAGTTATCATGCCTCCATCTTCCTAAAAAAGTCCTATCAACGTATTGAACTTAAAATGTATTATTAAAGACCTAGAACTCCAGTAATTCAGTCTTCGCTGAATGGTGGAGCAAAACCTGTCGCAGCATGTCAACGTACTTCATGTTGAATTAAAACGACGGTTTATTTTGCGTCATTTAAGTGCAGACAGGTTATAACATTATGTAAAAAATTCTTCGACAATTTTCTTGTTCATCTGACGCGCAGGGGAAACATATGCCCTGCTCAAACGCGTAAGTTTTTGTGAAAATCCAGTGTCAAGGAATTTCCAGGAGACACACTTCATTTCGTACTTTTATATAACTTCCTATAAAAAGGCAATAATCCAAGACTGAGATGCTTATTTTTAAGGTAAAAACAGCAGGTGTAGACGGCCGGTCGGTAATACAAACAAAGCCTGGCGGAAACCAAGACTCACGTCGGTCGCTCTTTAGGTGGTGATGGCTGGTCGCTTAAAACTACTGGTCTTCAAGTCACGTTTTTTGGCGGGCACATGTGAGGAATGAACTCGTACATGCATCCGGTTTACGTTTAGCCAAGGGCATTGCCCACGAAAGCCCGTTAGCGACATGTAGGTCAAAGAAATGTTAGTAGTGAAGTGGAGTAAGTTAGTCAAAATGACATGAGAGCCGGGCGACATGAGACTTAACTTCCTCGATTGCAAATGGTACACAAATAACTTAAATTTAAAACCGTCAACAATAGAAGTAACGTCGGCTTTCGAAGTTGAATTGCATATTACAGACTCGAGCGGGCATAATTTGGTAGATGCGTATAACCTTCATACGGGATAGGTGCAGCATGCGACCGTCGCATCCCGATATCCGACTTGCAATCTTGGAAGTGGATTGCTGCTAATAGAAGCGAAGAGGCAAGTTCTCGGAAGTAGTCGCGACGGAGACACGAGCACTGAAACAAGAGCTTTATTAGCCCAACGTTTCAGATTCTCACTCGAAGCAATCATCAGAGACAGAGTCAGATAAGGGTATTGGATTTTTCAGGTTTTGCAGCGTTTATAGGACGTAGTTGCTAGGCCACCACATGCCAATCACAATTGCCAGCTCCCTGGGCAATCCAAGACGCTTATCTGAATATGTCTCTGATGATGGCTTCGAGTGAGAATCCGAAACGTCAGGCTACTGGAGTGGATTTCGCCAGTGCAACAAAACGCCCGCACACAGCCCGTCGTGACCTGTCCACTAGGACGCTCTGAGGTTAACGCACCCCGCGTCTGCGGATGTCCAACAGATAAGCGCATTCGCGCGTCAGCAGTCGAACATGGCTTGGTGGCACGCCGGGCGACGCGTGAATTGACAGCAAGCCAGGAAAGCACGCAAGAACACGTTCGGTGCCTCCATCCCACCTACATGGCACGCAAGAATTCTCATGGCGGCGACGGCGGACGCTTTTGGTCGCAAGATGGCTTAGCATGAGCATAACTTTTTGACAATCCTGATACATGTAGTGAAGTGAACTCTTACTTCCCTCGCATCCTGTCTGCGTGCCGTTTTCTAGATTCCACATTATAGACCATTCCTGCTGGTTGCAGACTCCGCTTCCCCCTGCCGAGTATTTGCATAGATAGGCCGCCCGAGGCGCATAAAGATCACCTTCGAATTTCCAGTTGGCTCGTTATTACCCTAATTTAATTAATCAAACTTCACCTTCGGAGAAACTAGTAGCAAACACTGTGAAATAAGTTTAGACAAAGATGGTATACCGTACTCCCGACATAGGTACTAGCTAAAAGCCCAGACACGTGTTTAGCCGATGTTTCTACTGCTGCGGGACGCAGCAACGAGGGGTTCGGCTCCTCAATGGGTTTAGACAGGGCTGAGACCCGCCAATTATGCCCCATACAAAGCTAAGTATTACTTATATGATCCACGTAGGACACAGGAATAAGAAGCCTCCCGCACAAGCAATAGAGGTGGCTCTGCGCATAAGTACGATAAGAGTAAATATTTTCATGTCCCAACCCTAGCATAAACCTACACCGTAGTTCTAAGTTTAACCCTAACCCGACAGTCCACGCTCGTAACCCTAAACGTACTGTCATGTGTCCTGGAATTTGGCACATGACACCTGTAGTGTGGGTGATACCTGCTCCTGGTTAGGGGGTCATGCAAGTCATTTTTTACCCACACAGATCTTGCGCACGTAAAGTGGGCTAAAAAAGGAATACGCCGGCTGTCTTCGCATTTCTCATTGATACTTCCCAATCTCCAGTCGCGCCACCGACCCGAAACCAAACGTGAGGAGAGTAAGTTACGAGAGACTGCTGCAAGGGAGAAACGCTTGTTGCAAAAAGCTAGAAATAGACTTAAACTAAACAATAACACGGTCGAGGTCAATGGACGAGTTGATTCTAGACAGGGTTATCGTGCCCCTGACTGAGGGATAGAAGCCCTCCTGCGTCTCAGATCGGCGGTAATAGTAGTCACCCGAATAGGCGCCTCGCGTAGGATCTTTGCCGACCGTTGAAGGTGTCTATAAACCGCGAAGAGTTGCTTTAATGGCAACGAATTAGTTTGCGATCATACTAACCCGCGAACGAATTCCGATCTAACGAACACAGTAGATAGGGTAAGGTTGAGGTGTATAATATGGCCTAATTCGGTGCTAAAAACAATCTCACCTGAACGATGACAGTGGGCATATAAGTTCCTTCTCATTGCCAACGCGCTGGCTTCATTTTTCGTCCTTTAAACTGTCCTACCCCCATTGCTCCCGTTCCCGTATTACACGCCTATCGATCGATGGTATTCGTTAATAGGGTCTTACAATATTTCGTTGCCAGTTAGTATGGTCACATAACCATTCGTCGCCCCTACTAACACATAATTACGCGTTTACGCAGTGTCCGTCCGATTAATCCGTCCTCAACACAGACTTATGAATCAAATGCACCAAAGGAATCATTGTGAACCACTACCTACTGATTTGACTTATCAGCAGCATCAACCGCATATCACCTATTTCCAACCCTCTAGACACTACATTTGCAGGTACGCAAACCCATTCGGAGGCTCGCGAGCCGCAGCGAACATAATCATAATTTATTTGTTAGCTTGCTTTTAAAGAGGTGAAGCAAACAGAAATGCATGCCCGTCTTGGAAATAGGGTCGCAGAAAGGATTTCAAAAAGGGATTAAAACAGCGGTGGCGGGGGTGGGGGTAACGCAAAAACGTTTTCAGCTGTTTTCAGTGAGGGAAACGGTAGAGGAATGAGTATCATCGCGGACGTCATTAACGGGAATATGCGTGAGATAAGGGGGTAAAATATGATACAAAGCAACATTTTGACAGAAAACAAGGAAAAAAAATTGCAGTTTATACAACAGTTAAAAGACAATCGTCAAAACCCGATCCAACAGATAATTCTGGGGACCGGGGATCGTCGGCAAGAGGAAGCTACGCTGAGAAGATAAACTAGGAAAATTTATTGCTCTTGGAATAAACCCGGAAGCGTCATAAATCTCTCAGACTGGTCCAACTGAATTAGTTGCGATGATATTTGGCTTTCGCTGCGTGCCCCTTGAATACTCGCCGATGAAGGAACCAGTCTCATTGAAGTTTCCTGTACCAAAAAGGAAAAAAATCAAATGTAAGTCAAGCCACCACGGTGCCAAGACGACAACATAAAGACCAGTCAGTTTTATATGTGTATGGAGGAGACAACCAGGAACCAGTTAATCGAATTAATGATGATTATTCTGTTGCGGAAAACGAGGTTCGTTAGTACCTCCCCAGGTGACCCAAACAGCGACTTGCATGTGAATTTTTTTAGTACTGAAGCAGCCCTGTGCTACATCTACATCAGTAGTTCTTCTCACCCCCACAGTCTTCCGATGGAAAGACAAAATCAAGGCGACCGGAGACCTGAGGACACCAAACAGCCCGACTACGCATGCCTCATACGACCTGGGCACCAACACCACATATGCCAGGCATCATTTAGAGGTCTCGGATGCCCTCAGGTCGTATTAGGAAGGAGCCACCACTACAGACTGACCCTTCAGTCTGGAAGGGGGGGACGACAGATCTGCCACGTCGGTTGACAGCGTTCAGAAGGAGATGACGCGATCGCTGGAACAAGAATTTTATTGGCCTCACGTTTAGAATTCTTAATCGAACCTCTCATCAGAGGCAGTCGCAGTTAAGGGCAATGGAGGCACAAAGTACGCAGTTGCCGTGCGACCAGATGCGTACTACGATTAGCGATGCGATGAGGGCTTGGCAGTCCGTGTAACTTTTGCCTCCCTTACCCTTATCTGCGGCTGTCACTGATAAGAGGTTCGATTGAGAATCCGAAACATCAGGTTAATAAACTTCTTGCTCCAGCGACTACATCTTTTTCTTCTGAGCTGCTTCCCGGAACTGGCCTGTTCACTTCTGGCAGTGTTAGCCTGTCGCGATAGATTCAAGCGCGTCAGATTTAATATACTGTTTATTTGCTATGAGGATTAATTACTCCCCAGTTACCATTAAGGTGATTCCTCTTGGCAGCAACGACCTGAGACCAACATAGTAGGCTCTATTTCCGAGTTATTTGCCCTCGTTGTCCGACTCATCCCACCGAAGGTCGAGAAAATGTGCGATCAGATCTGTTGGTAAGTGGGATGAATGGTAAGCCATCGACTCGGGCCCTGTCAACCACGGCCGAAATAGTAAAAAAGACGTGGAAATTGCTTAGTGATTTGTTCTGATTGGGGAATGTACTTCTAAAATATGGTTGACGATAGTCATGAAAACGACGTGGGGGAGTAAGGTCAAGGATGACACACATATATAAGTTAAATCAAGTGATCTAGTGGTGAAAACCTCGACGCCCTCGGTGGCATTCGAACCCACGACAGCAAGGGACAAGGCCTGAGCATATCCAACTTCAAATAACCTGAGCTATAAAGCTCCGAACGAGTGCCTCGAGTTTTTAACATTTGAGACAAGTTATTCGCCCAACCTACGGCAGCGTATGGCATCCACAAATTCTGATGCAGTGGGCTGATTGACTGGCCAGATAGGTTTTCCCGAACAATCAATATCGAATCCATCGGATAACTATCAGACTCACTTTTTAATAAGCGTTTTTTGGGACAGATTTAAGTGACTCAATCATGAAAAACTTGGTATCTGTGTGGGTCATTCGGATTATTTAACTCTGTCCAAAACACATTTGGCCATTATTGCGCGTCGGAAGATCAGTCAAACATTAATTGTCAAGAGCAGTATTTTGTAGTGTGTTACTTTGAGCAAACGGAAAGGGTAAAGATGGTTTTAAAACTACAACAAGTTTATCGGACTACACGCAGCAACAAAAAACCTTCCTAATTACCATACAATGCTATCCTTTGTATATAGAAAGAGGAAAACCAGGGAAAACTAAACGACAACCATACGGATGGCGGAAAGTGGGATGGATAAATCCTTGGGCTCGACGTAGTTGCGCCTCTATGGAACCCCACAGAGACTCTCTGCGATCCGTCATGTTTGTCAAGGCAATTTCCCCTTCCCTACACAAACAGGGCGTCATAGATTCTCCAGGGTTGTGCCGGTACTCATCCCAGAATTCTCCGACTAGTTACTACTTCGCCAGCACAGTTATAAGGACATCCATAGCCGGATGCTAGTCTGAAAGACCCCTTCCATCAGGCCTGGCTCGACAGGACGTCCAAAAGGTCAGAAGCATGGATCGCTGACGTGGTTTAGCAGTCCACAGCAGAGCAAAATTCAGGTGCGTAGCTAGTTGTTGTTGGATAGTAAATTACTTCTCTCAGCATGTCTGTCCTCGATAAATCCCACCAGTGTTCAGACTATGGCAGTCGGCAGTCATAAATGCCAGTTGAGCACCGAATTACTGGCAAGCGGTTGCGTGGGGCGGCTCAGTAGAGAAATGGTTCCATCGGGATCTTAGAATCGAAGGCAAATATCTGTATGTACCCATATGGCGCGTTAAGTCACTTTTTAAAAATTATATATTGACGGCGTGTGAGGCAGTTTAAATGGCCACTACCGTCTATGAATTCACCATATCGAAATACCGCTGTGGCTTGCGATCTGTTCACAGACAACTAGTTTTCCAGACCGCTGCACAGCTAAACTTTACGTGGTTCACCACTACCGGAGAACCTGGCTATTTCGCAGATAGGCTTCGTTAAGGCCCATAAGCCATCTGGGCATCCACTGAGTAGCTCACAGTTAAGCTAACGGACAGACGCCGACTCCTCTGGGTTCTCTATCATTCAAAGACCCAGGGGCGAGTGCAGTATCGTGAGAAAGCCTCGACGAGGTTGACTTATATGTACATTTTCTTAGAGCTATTGAGCTACTTATATACACAAGTTTTGCCTCCTTTGGTGTCAAAACCTTCAGACTGAACTGTCACTGTTCTACTTAACAGCTGCCCACACACGTCGCTGATATGCACATCAGTGCAGGCTGGGTTCGCCTTGAACAAGGTATTCCAATCTATGACATCATCCGGTTATCGCATTCGACAGCCCTTCTAGCGTAAACACGGAGAAAACTGGCTCGAGTGCGGTATACGGTGCAAACTAGTGGGTACCATTAGCCACGCTCGCTACACGACCGGATTACTGTCATATAGTTTCTATTTACACTAAATCCTCGGGGTCACAACTGGTGTGGAACCGTTGACCTTCCACACTGCCTTTCGTACCGTACTGCGCACAAGTAAAGGCTAACATTGCGGGGCAACTAGGGTTTTAAAACATTCTGGCTCAAACGCGGTTCGCCACTGAGTGTCCGAAACTCCGACATAATCAGAGCTAATAGGAAAAATTAACAACGACCATTTTTTTTAACAGCGTGAAAGCGGAAGACAAAGTTCCTCGAATTAGAGTAACATTTTCAAGGATGTGACGGCCTGGAACTCGGAAAAATCGTTGCGTATCATCTCAGGTACTGGGACCCAGTCCGTAGAAGGAGGAATGCCAACCATCCAATAGCATTGCAGAGAGTTGTATTGATTATACAACGCGCCATCGATTAGCGAGCAAATATGTGGCATAGGGAAAAATGAGTAAACTTGTTTGCCCCACTTGGGAAAAACTCGGCGCCCTCGGTGGGATTCGAACCCATGCCAGCAAGGGGAAGGCTTTAGTACAGCCAACGCTCTACACAACTGAGCTACGAGGCCCCACCAGGAGCCATGAGTTTAATCACACTTGGATCAAGTTACCCGACCAGCCTACTGTAGTGTATGTAATCCACTAATGCTGATACAGTAAGCTGACTGCCCAAGCCGGATTTCCTAAGCCATCAATCTGGAATCCACCAGATGACTACCAGGCTCAATTAATTAGTAGAGGATGTTGGCAGATTTTAATAATTCGTTTGACTCAATTGTGAAAAATTCGGCGACCTCGGTAGTCATCTGGTGGATTCTAGATTGATGGCTTGGGAAATCCTGCTTGGGCAGTCAGCCTACTGTGCCATAATTGGTGGATTTCATACACTGCAGTAGGCTGATCGGGTAACTTGATCCAATTGTGATTAAATTCGGTGCTCCCGGTGGGGCCTCATAGCTCAGTTGGCTAGAGCGTTGATTGTACTAAAGCCTTCCCCTTGCTGGTATGTGTTCGAATCCCACCAAGGCCGCTGGGTTTCTCACAAGTGGGTCCAATGAATTATTCAAATCTGTCAAAATCCTCTACTAAATGAGTAAAAGTCTATCTGGTTAGATTTGGTTCCAGATAAAGCAAATAAATACTCTTTGTGACCCATTGTGGATGGCAACATCTCGGACAGGATATTGAAAGGTATATGGATAAAGTGAAAGGTGCTTCCCTGGAGAGAACCTCAATATCTATTGGAATATCAATCCGGAAAATAATGAAAACGTAAGGTTGGTCTCTCTGGCCCAAATGAGGGTGATATCGATCGTGCGCTGTCCACGATAGACATGCGACTGTGGTGATGAGAGTGTGCACGTAATAACGGTAAACGATGTCCAAATGACCGCCAAATCGAAGGTGTTTTGTCGGCAAGCGACTACCGAAAGATCATGTGTCTGCACTTCAGGTACATAAGGCGGCATCACGGTCAGGTTGGCTGCGTCAAGGTCAGAAAAACGGAAGACATGGTTGGGGGTGAGAAGGTAGAAACTGTCCATCGCGAGTCTGAACATGAGCACGAAGAGAACGACGGATGGACGGCTGCGAAGGGGACACGTTAATTATGGCTGGAAAGAAGTGCACGAGACTCAGGTAGTGATCATAGGGTTGGCTGGACGAAGGTTGTGGAGGCTTAACTCTTATAAGAAAGTTGGTGAGAAAGGGTGGAAATGAGACTTCGGGGAGGAAGGAAGAGTCTTTACGGGTTTTTCTAACAAAGTGCGTTTTGCAGGTTCAAACAAACAAGAAACTGCCTTCCCACAGTGAAAAAATGTTCTCGCTCCCACTTTTTTTCGCAAGAGATTTCCCTCGAACGGGCGGGTTTGGCAGAATAACATGACCGACATGCCCTAGGGTTGACTAGGGCAGCGGTTTGTTGACGATATCGAGGATATTTTTGGCCAGCTAGATAAGGTTGACCCGTAAGAAAACCAGACATTTTATTTCACCGGCTGTTTTTTTATCTCCAAGATGATTAATAAACACTGATGACCTTGCCTCAACGCCATTTGTTGGTTCTGAGCTCCGATTGGGAAAGGGATTAATCAGACGAAGGCGCAAAGGAGACCAAAGTGACTTCAACTTACAGACCCATTGACGATGGCAAAAAGGGTATACAGGACCCCCCATTCGACCAGGGCGACGACTGGACTACAAATCCAAAGTTTTGCAAATTACCAGGCACGTAGGCTACGTTTAAAGTCTAAATTTGAACAACGGTAACACACTTTTAACAAAAATAAGCTATTCGGTTAGCCTATTGGTTATCTAGTCAGCGAATCCACCGGAGGCAGGCAGTGGAACGGCCTTTAGAGAATCCCAGTCGCGAAGTGCGCAAACCGTCATACCCGGATAGTCACGGGCCAACAGTGACAGTACCGCAGGGAAGCAGAGGGTTAATGCGTAGAACACCGACTGCCTGGTTAAATATTCCTAAATCCAGTGACCACGCTGTGACACGGCCACCATAAACCGCCACTGCTACCTCGCGTTTGAATTCCAACGGGTTCACCTCCCTACCGGAGATCCATCTGCAGCGTCAAACCTCATGAAATGGTATCTGTCGAGAGACACTAACCGCGACATCAGAAGGAAGGGTATGGCAGGCATGATAATCGCCGCATAAAGCGACAGCGAAGAGCTGAAATGCCCGACGGTTAGTCCTCGTGGCACGGCATGGGGGTTGTTCTGCTATTTTCTCACTGATGGAAGCTGCAATTGGGAGCATCCTCACGGGTTGCGATGAAAAGTTATTTTGTAATGTCAAACCACACAGGGGTCGACTGAGAGCAACATTTTTTAGCATTCTCAAGCCTGGCAAATAAGAAGAGGAAAAATCTCCCATGTGGTGCAAATAGTTTTCTGTTCGTGAGGTACGCAGCCTTTTGTGTAAAGGTAAGACATCAAAAGGAACGCTTTGATTTCAAGGCAAATGCCGACTTAAGAGGATACGCATGTGCATATGCTGTGCAATCGTCGGCTCTGTCCAATTACTACCGGTAATTGTGGTTCATACGAATAGATAAGATGAAAAGATGCATACAGGACTGACTCGTGAGCTCTAAGACAATATGACAAATTTTATGAAATTCTGACAGTTGAAGGAATACCGTTGATGAAGGGTCACCGATCGTTAACAGAACTTACTCGTCCCGCTCTGTCTTGGGGCTCATTCTCGAGCTCCGCCAGCAGCCGCATAGCGGCTGGTAGTAGTAGTAGAGGCAGAATAACAATGCTTTGGGTTGGGTATAACTGGCTGATGACGGCTCGTGAGCCAGAAATGGCGATTGCAGTCTCCCTTGTCTTTGTCGGAAATATCATTCTGCCTATATCACTAGCTGCTCTGTGGCTGCTGGCGGTGCTCTAGAGTTAACCCCAAGGCACAAAGGGACGAGTGAGTCCTGTAACCGATCGGTGAGCGCCTGGGGTTGGGTATGGCTGGCTGATGACGGCTAGTGAGCCATAAATGGCCATTACAGTCTCCCTTGTCTTTGTCAGCATTGTTACTCTGCCACTACTAGGAGAAATACTGTCAAAGCAAGGGAGACTTGGATGGCCAGTTCGGATTTCTTACCTACCGTCAGGTTCGGGTAAGGCCCGACGCGAACATGAGACTGATCAATAGTAGTTTAACAACTGTTAATGGGTCAGAAGTGGTCATTAAAATCCCCTTCTCTTCGTCAGTATTCGGTCTGCATTGCTATTTGTTGTTTTGCCGCTGCTTGTGAGGCAATTAGGCTGCATGAGGGACAAACACGTCCGGAACTGCAACAAGCTCGAGGACCAGTCATTTCCACGTCAATAAAGACAGTGTCGTCTACGCAGAACCTCGTAATCCTTTATCATCGGCCTTAGCTGCTACTACATACTGGGCCAACAAACAAAACGACGCAAAAGGGGATACAATTTTTAGGCTTCCGAAAGCTTTGAGTGTAAAGTTGGGGGAAGGAGGGAATCGGAGGAACATTAGGTATGGTTCTGCTCAAAATGCTGAAATATCATTTTTTGACAAAGGATTGCTTTTACGGCGAGATCTATAGTCAAACAAAGAACACTGGATATTCATGTAGATCTCACAGACGGACTGCAGTGTCAGTGATCTAACCACAAACATCGCCTGTGGTAAACCGTTAACAGGTTGGAGAACAGGAAGAACGGAAAGTACAATTTCCTCGCAAGTAAGCGCACTAAACTGGCAACTTACAGTGAACCAGATACCACTTTCCGTAACCGACGGCTCATGCGAGTAGCGATCATTCATGTCCACTCGGATCAGGTACGGAGGAAGCGGTGCACCCAGGGGCAGACGCTAATGATTTGTTGGCTTCCCAGTCAGAACAAGTACCTGTTCTGGTGACAGGTATCACGCACAGGTGACTATACAAAATAAAACGGAGGTGGATTGACTAAAACAAGCATGGCTGATTAAATGTGCTCACCCGCCCAATACTTGCTACTTAATCGATATGTCAGTAGTACTGGCGAAAGTTATACCCCATCAGGCAAACTTCATCGAGTTTACTACCTAATAGCAGGCAAAACTTCATCGAGTTTACTACCTAAAACAGCTCGCTTGCTTGATCGCTTTCGCTTCTGCCGTTGACATTGCCTATCGGGATTCCCTGTGGTCGATCATTCTGCGTGATAGCTAACCCCCCAAATGATCTCGCTTCGTTCCGTTAGACCAGCAAAAGGAGACGAGTCCGCATGAATGGCACGGAGTGATTTCTTCAATAGCCCACCTGGTGCCCGTGGGAACCAGGTGGCGTTGCAACCAGGGCTTTAAAATCGCCAAGGTTAGACGAGGCTTTGCCTTCCTAGGCCCCGATCTGGCTGTCTGGCCGATATCATGACCCCGATTGTCAGCGGCCGAGGGCGCGTCTGGTCGAGCGCAGCCATCGGAGAAGACGTTAGCAGGCGCGACTGATGGGAACAGGCCCAATGGGGTGTAGGTCAAAGTTCGCATTGGAGTGGGTAGGAGGAGACCGCCAGACTGAGGCGGACAAACAGGTCGGTCGCTTCACGGCCAATATGAACAGCGCGTTAACAGAGGCGCGGTGATGAGAGCTGGGGCGAGCGGATACGCAACCCACGCATCCCTCACGAATGCGTCATCAGGCCCAGCCACCGGCCACCGTGGGTTGGCTCCTGCCACCCTAACGAAGTCCGGCCAATGACCGCGGCCGATGTCGTAAACAGAAGGGCAGCACATTAACAGACACAGCCTGCGAGGGTCGGGGAAGTAAAAACTACGACTGAGAGAGGCTCGAAGTTCTAGTGGAATAGGACTAAGACCCAATTAAGGCTAAGGAGGGTTTTGGGTAGGGTTGTGTGGGGTCTCCGCCGGTCACCACTCTCATGTTCCAATTCCATCAGCACATATTAGCGAGCTTGACGCATTTATGACCAGAGGAGACGCCTGAGAGCAATTATTTGGCAGTGGTCCTCCGTAAACCTTATGGAATGTGCGGATGAAGGCGGAAAAGGATTTCGCGTTGGAAATTCCCAGGTGCATGCTGCTGCCTCAACTGCCCAAATGCGAGGCGAATTCAAAAGAGTTGCAACATGCCAAATGATTGGTGGTCCTCGCGACAAGTTACATGCCTATCATGTTTGCGTGTTGTAATGACTGGAATAGAAGTGGCGGAATTTACTACTCCAAATGGCGTAAAATTCACCTCATTTCCATGACCTCAGTTGCCGTCCTACCAGCAAATTCAGAGGTATGATGTTCTACAGAGGCACAGTCAGTCCCATAGTGCAGGTGGAGTACGGAGATCATCAAGAGATGGCGGGCTTTTGTAGATCTTACGGTCTGAGAAAGCATGGGTAACACGACTTATAATATGCGACATTCTCTAACGATGTGCGGCGGGTGCGTCGAACCAAACGGGATTGCACTGGCTCGTGGCCCGAGCTTATCCCACTGCGCAGGCTGCGCGCGCCGCAGACGGGGACGGCTACTGAGCCCAATCTCATCAGTTGATGGACAGACCCGGACAATCGGCCGACATGACAGACACACCCCGTATACCCGACAACGCTCCAATCTCCAGCACTAACATCTCCCCGTCCACCAGGGCGACCGTCCTTAGTACCCTAACCACTCCGACCGACTCTACAGCCCCCTAAACTATCCTGTCATCATTGCCACCGCACATGCACTCCACGCATCGTTCAATTGCGAATTCATCGCACCGAGACTGGCGAACTGCCAGCTGGAGCGCTAACATGCATCCACCACATCCGTCTCAACCGTCCGCACTATCGCACAAATTCACTCACCACATGGACCTATTAGGCCACATGCGCATCCATGCAAATCTGCGGTAGAATACCAACATCACACATGACCACGTCTAGCGTCACACAACCTATGCCCGCAAGCGACATCTTCCCCGTAAGTGGGAATTGTGTTCCATGGCTCCTTCTTTATGTGGTTCCTTTGCTGTAAGTGATCCGATCCTGAGACTACCGGGGTGCACTAAACACCGTAGCTTGGAGGGTTGCCATAAGAAAATTACACACAAACCTCACAGTTAACGTAATATGTGTTTGTGTGGAGTGGTCATGTGACGAAACGAGAGACAGGTTGCGATAGCACCCTCTTAATTTGAGGTCCGAGCCAATCACCTTTTTTTTTGTGTAAAGTCCTGGTTTTGTGTTTGAGGGACCCGGTCGTGTGTGTGGCACGCGCAGACAAGACAACTTCACTCATTTCGCACAGCAGACAACTGAGCGACTCGCACAATGGCTGGGGCCTGGGAATGCGAATAGAAAGTGAGGTCGACAGCTCAGCGCATTTTCCTGACGATAAACAGTCTGACACACTTGAAACTATCACGATGAAGTAAAAGCCGTGGCTTGGAAGGTTGCCGCCTGACAGGATAACTCGGGCCGCACAATCAGACCAACGTGCTTTTGCGGAATGCCTGACTGGTGGATTGATATTCAGGCTACCATGGCTCCTTCTTAATGTGGGCTCTATGGAATTCCTACTCCGCGAGATCCGAGCCAGGTGGCTACTGCCACGCCAGCTACCTGCGTTCTCTCCCGCCTCCGATCTTCTTGACTTGATCATGACATCGGGCCTAGGTGATGGGGAGGAGGAGAGTGCGGTAGGTGCAGGGCATATCTACTACCACTATAATCTAATTCGCGCGCAAGTCACCGTCCCGGCGCCCACCCTGGTGTCGTGCACACGGTAGACATAGTCGAAATAGACGGTCAAGTTGTCGTATAGGAGAGAAAAATGAGTGTGCACCCGATATTAGGGGGAAGGGGGATTCATCCTCATGGAACATTAACGCATTCCATGTTATAATAAATCATATCCGCTAGTAGTTGTTGCTTCGAGGGTTGCTTTCGGGCGGTGCGGCAACTGTTCCTCTCGGGACTGTGGGTAAGACGGTAATCGACCCTGCTGAAAGTGGCCTTTATGATCGCCTCATTTACACGAATGAGAGATCCTTAAATTCAGCCTGGTACACATGCTGTTAGGGACCAAACCACGCGCGCGCGTGTGTGTGGTACGCTTAGACGAGGTTTATAACTTCGTTAGGCACTGCGCTCACGTCTCCGCCTTGCATTTGTCCTGTAGTCCGAAGGCTGTGAGTGTGAGAGGTAGATGTAGTGTGGAAGTTTGCTTTATCACTAAAAGTTCTCGCGCAAGTAGCTACCGGGTCTATCCTCCGGAGCAATGATGAGCCTCGTCCTTTTAATTATTTGCGTCAAACGGCTACATGACAGTGATGACTGTCCACCCCGGTGATGTAATCTACAGAAGTAGTTGGAAAGGGCAGAAATACCGCAAAAGTGAGGCCTGCATGTTGACAAACCTGTTTTCTAGGGAACAGCCCAAGGACAATGGATAGTGTAAAGGCCTTCGTCTAAAACCCACTGAACAGTAACAGGCTTCTGAGCATGGCGAATAAACAGACGCGGATCATTCCCGGCAGTGTTACAAAGACTGATGGTTGATGACCAGAATACTGACAGGCTATTCGACTCAGTCGACAGTGGATTCCGTGGATGATGGTTGTGCAGGCAAGCAGTTTGTTTCCGAAAATTCCAAAGTTGATTATGGATGCAACGCTTCTTACATCCAGTGAAGAGGTTGAGTGCTTCAACGTCAACCCAGAAGTTCGGCAAAGCTGTTTTCTTCTGTCCGGCCTCTTGATGCCAATTATGCGGTTCTGTACATAAAACGTTAAGAGCATAAGGGCGCCTGGCTACGGGGAATATCTTTCGCATCGCCACCCAAAGCGCAGTTCAAACTTCATAGGCGAGAGTCAGAGCTGCCCCCAAATGGAACTTGTAACTGAAAATATCCACATACTTAGTTCATGGACCCGACAATTTTCAGTGTCCCGCGGCATGCCACGCCGTAATTTCCTTTTAATTAAAGCGTTTCGGCGACGACCTGTTTCTCTCCGTCGATATTCCCTGACTAGCGGCGGTAGTTTCGAAACCTGTGGTCACAAAGTGCACGAAAAGCTCCTGAATACTGACTGGCCGTTAGTTCCAATCAGAAATCATGTGTAATCCGACAAGGTAGGCAGCGTATAAACCCGCAGGGAGTTGCTGTGGTCACAGTCCTGTATGCAAAAGATTACCGACACATGCCCTCTCGTTTGGCAGGGGGACTGCGTACAGGTCCTCCCCTCGCCAACTGCCGCATCGGCAGTGTTACTGTGGGGGTGAACCGTCTGTGAATCAAACAAATTATTCACACCCACACCAGTCAAGCTGTTCAGGCGTCGAGGCGAGGATACAGAGAGCACTTCGCCGAGCTGAGCTCACATTTCATGACGCATTGGCAGCTAGTTGGGCGACAGAAAAAGTGATAATTAAGTCACAGATGCGGTCGCATTTTTTCCCAAATGTTCCCAATCAAGGGTAGGGTGGAGTACTCATGAAATCTACATATTTTATATTTTTTGCTGGTAGGAGAGGTTAAAATTCACTTAGTAATTCACCCAGAGCGTAGACGAATATACTTAAGTTATTTGTGAAAAGGAGTGAGAGCTCTCACTCCTTTTCACAAATAACTTAAGTATATTCGTCTACGCTCTGGGTGAATGGCCAACCAACAGCTCCCAAAAGGAGATGGCGCCTGAGCAGTGCGCGGTTTCAATCGTGACGGTCGAAGTTCGGAGGCAGACACGAACACCCCTAACCTAGATCTGAATTTGGGGAGGGCAGCCATGAGTTCCCCCCCCACGCAGTAGGGTCGGCAGGACATCAGACAAAATTCACTGGCAGAAAGTAATCGGTGCAATGAGAGGCGACGTAGCGACTACGGGACAGGCGATTTTGCCGGATTTTCCATCACAACAGACCCCCTCCCCAATCCGGAAGCGGAGAGAGACCCTCATTGACTCATCGTTCGGGGATAAAGAACCTAACAGGGACAGAAGTTTCAGCAAGTTGGGGAAGCGAAGGAGGGTATGTTGCATTAGCTGCGGATAAAGAGGTAGGATGAGCGATTCACGCCAGTCGTCGAATAGCAATGAAGAGCGCAAGCAGAGGACGAGAAATCACGCCAATTCCGGCAATTCCGACGTATACCAGCAGACCATGCGCCAACGCGAGACGCGTAAATGCTCGAAGCGTTCGTCAAAAAGTGCAGAGAAAAAGAGTGTGATGGTTTGGTGTTTCTGCTGAAACTCACCGGGATCCATGCCATAGGAGTCCAGTTCACCCTCGTCATCGCTGCCTACGTCCTGGAATTTGTCGTTGAGGGAAATATTGCAGCCGGGGACTGGGGGGTTTTCACTGAAAAGAACAACCCGTTTTATAGGGGACCAAATCGAGTGAATGCAAAAGAGCGCACAGAATGTCGACCTACTTCTGATCAGAACTAGGTTGGGGACATGCGTTTAACTCCTAAAAGCAAGCTTTACCTGTTCTGACCCAGTAATAAGGCTAGAGGCAGAAAACGGACAGGCCGACGGTCGGTCAGATATGACAGGGAAAGTTTTAATGTGAGGGTTTGGGTCCGAAAAGGCGAGTAAGGGTGCCCCTTAAACAGGAACTACCGGAAATAAAGATGTTTTGCGCTGAATTCTAGGGAAAGTAGGGTTTGATATATGGCTAGGGTAAGGGCTAAGCGTGGGATTAGGTAAAGTTGGTGTTAAGGAATATAAGGGTTCAGTCTAAGGCTAACATAAAGAATAAGATGAGGTTAGGACACAGGAATATTTACTCTTCGTGGAATTATGCACAGGCCACCCTTATTACTTGGGCGGGGCGTTCTTAATGGCACGTCCTGCTCGGGGACCCATATAAGTCATCCTTACCGAGGAATCGAGTGAGGAGCAGGACAGAAAGGATTACTTTTAAAGCATTAAAAGTCAGGAAGAGTAAAATTTAACAGAAGAGATTTGTTGCGAAAGACTAAATCATAGATTAATTTAAAAAATGCAGTCAAATGGACTACTTACTGCTAAAAAGGGACAGCGCTAGGTGCTAAATAATCACACTGTCAGGTTGCACCGCCAAATAAGTTATGTTACTATCGAATGCTATAAGCAGTGTCTCCAGGCCAGAGCACGCAGGGAGTTACTGGTAGATGAATTTTCAACCGTCGATTCCGATGAGGTCCATCGTGTGCCCTACAACAGGGAGTGCGCAGGGACGGTGACCTGCGTATGCAGTGGGAGTTCGCTGCATCTGTCGCACTCACCCATCATTTCCCGCCTGGGCCCGGTGTCATGAAGGGAGGTGGGATCCAGCGCAGGTGGCTGGCACGGCGTGAACCCGCATCTAGGCGTGTCATTACACCACCTGGTATACGCACAAAGAACCAGGAATTTACACAGCAAGGTGAGACGGCTCGGACCCCAGCTGAATGGGCACATGCCATAGAAGGAGCCATTGCAGCCTGATTCTTTATCCTTAGATGAGGACCGACTAATACCTTGCACCAAGGAGGTACAGTCTAATATCAAGTTTTGGTAACAACAAAGCGGGATAATTGCTTGGACAATCGCCTTAATAACGAAGATACAATTTTCAAGAACCCTTCTCGTCGTCTTCATCTTATAGTTCAAATCCGCCGTGAGAAAAAAAATATGTAACGCAACCGCTTAGATATTAGAACGAGTTAAGGAACAGAGGTAATTTGTGTTTTTTGGTCCAAAATGTAGATTGCATAGGTCAAGAGGCAAAATTTTCGAATAGAATCCGCTTAAACAAACAGTCTTTTCAATGTCATTCAATCAGTAAATAAGGCAATGCGACTACGTACTGGCAGGACGCTGGCCCTATAGCCGCACATTAAAACTTTCAGGAGTCCAATCCTCCTTACTGGAGGAGTCATGTTTATTCGATAATACGGACACAACTTTTATTTGTCATCTTCCTATAATACCGGGATGCCAATTTAATCCAAGTGAGAAATAAAACTATCAAAGTTCAAGGGATCGGTTGATGGGATGTGACCAGGGCTCCATACAAATTTAAACCACCAACGATAATTCCCCTGTCGAAAAAATTGACATGGAATCAAAAGTAATCAGGAGTAGATCTCGGGGTGTCGTTGCAAGCAATAACCTCGTTCTAATAAGGCCCTCTCGGGTATTTTAAGAACCTACCTTAGCTTATAAAGCGCGAAAGTCAAGAAGCAAGTTTGTGTGCAGTTGTTTCGAATACCCCATAGGGGCTGCAAGGACACTACCTATTACCAGCACACACATCGGACACCTAAAACTCAGAGAAATACCCGCGTACTTTAAGTCACAGTTAGTGCAGCGGTGGTTTCAAGAAAACCGAAAATTGAGTAACATTTGGGGCAAAAAAAGACAAAGCATGGAACTGATATTTTATTGAAGGGTACAGGAAAACTAGCAATATTTCGGGAATTTAAATCTACTAGGACACTCCCTAACCAGTTTCCCAGATGACTCAGTAAAACAACAGCGGAGATGTAGGCAGTTTATGACACCTTGATATATCAAAAATTCCGTTAAAACGGTTATTTGCATTCGACTGACAGATATGTGCTTTTTCCAAAAATGAGACACTGTAATTTGCACAGAACAGGAGGGCCTAGCAACTTATAACCGCAGGAAAGTCAGTTATAGAGCGGCAGATAAATACGTGTTGCAAGTCAAATTAACATCGAAGGGTGGGAGAGCAAAGGCCCTTGCTGTTGATTGACTGAGCCAAGTGAATTTGTGGCAGAAAAAAATCTTCGGAAGTGTGTCACGGCAGTACACAGAGCCGACTCAAACTCGCGCTGCTCGTCTAGGAAATTTCGAAGGCACAATGCCCAGGATGGAGAGTGACGAATGTCGTCCAGCTATCACAGTTGACGTTGTTAGGAGGAGCCATCCTAACTCTTCCCACGCTAGACTATCGATCCGCCCATAAACCGTGCGCATGGTAATATCGCGCAACTGCCAACAGGGATTATTGATCTACTCAATCATTCGGATAAGTCAGAAGGCCAATCGAGATGCAAACCCCCTCAAGGACACTATCCGATTGGTACAAGTGCAGTCCAACCTCGTAAATACTCGTACGAGGCAAGATCATAACAGACTGCACATCTCAGCTGCGACCAGCCTGCAGGTATATGTTAGTCCTTCAGCTTAGGACAACGAGAACCAGAACTAATTACGGGAGCGACGAAAACTATCTGAGGAGTTTCATTACAGGTAGGGTGACGCATGCAACAACGAATCGGCTCCGTTGATTGGGGATGGGCGGACGCGTTGCTACCGGCCAGAGCGCCACAACATGCCCGGTGCCTCCCCTATAGCAAACCCAGGATTCCCATAACTCCGCTGGCGATCGAGAAACAGGCCGGCTGTCCTAATCTGATCTCTCCGGCCAGCCGATGAGGTCATCGGCCGCGGCCGCTGGACAGAGCACAGCGCCGTAGACCCACGGATGAAAGCTACGCGCCAAGCTGCTGTCAACGAGGAGCAACACCTCGTGTGCGTGCGTGAAAGCCACTAACTCTTTTTGGGCACACCAGAAAGCCGCACACTAAGGCAAGGAATTGGGCCCGATCGTTGAACATGAAAGGCGGAGGCACTCAGTTTGGAAAAAAACGGAGTTCGGCAAGGATTGCGGATACGGCCCCCTAAACCGAACACGGGACTAGGAACACCCAGCCCAAGTGAGCAAGGCATCCCTGCGCATAATCCCAGGAAGGGGAAATATTCCCGCGTCCTAACCCTAACACTAGTCTTAACATAAGCCTAAATCGAAGCCCTAACCCTACCATAAACCCCAACCATATCGTTAACAAAATCCTTAACCTTAACCCTGACTACAACTATGGCCCTAACCCTAACTTAACGCTGTAGTTAACAGTACTCCCAACCTTAACCCTTATTTCCGAGTTGGCGTAAAAACGCCTGTATTGTGGGCGATTTCGGGTCTTTTTTAAGGGGCCATATACATAAGCCTTACCGAGAGCTCCAGTGAACATTCGAAAAGGATTGGTTCAGTGATATTTCGGAGCTTGGTCAGGTTTCCCCAGTCGGCTCGAGGCTAAGAAAAGGCAATGGAAGTCCAACGCCAGAGGATTGTTTTTGCCCGCTCGAGGCCGCGTGGTAGATGCACTGTACCAAAACAGGGGCTATATTAGGGCGTGGGCAGGTGTTCTTCAGGATGCACTCCCATAAAAAGTGCCACACATGGAGGTGGTGGTGGTACGCGTAGGTGCAGGCTCACGCTGTGCCGACCACCTCTTCTTGACTCTGTCTTGACAACGGACAAGGAGGATTGGGGGAAGAGGGAGTGCGGTAGCTGCGGTGCAAGTCTACTATCCCTGAAGGCTAATCCACACGCAAGTCACCGTCCCTGTGCCCCCATTCTGTGCAGCACACGATGGACCTCATCGGATAAGACGGTTGAAATGTCGTTAGACGAAGAGCTGCTACTTGTCACCCTCAAGATATTCGTGAATTTTCGAATTCAGAAAAGGCGTGCAATCTCTGAGGGTTCGTTAATGGCAGCAGACGTTCGTTATTAACTTATACCACTACGGGACAGCTCAGTCCACGCTACTCCAATACGATAATGCATGTTATTAAAAGAAGCGATGTTGGGTTCGACTGCCTAAATCAAGGTTATCAAACTTAATGCAAAAGGGTAGAATCTACGATAGTATAACTGAAAAAAGGTGACCTTACATAGAAGCTATCTTTTTTTTAATAAACATTTTGAAAGCAGTGTTAAGTCTAAAAAAGAAGACTTACCTGCGCTCGTACACGCGGAAGTTGTCTCGGTCGCGGAACTCTTTCTCCGGATCGTTTCCAAGTGCCCGTTCCTCACGATCGACTAAAACAAGTCAAATATAAAACCAGATATGGAAGGCGGATACTATTAAAGGGGGGAACTTCGAAGTGTAGGTGCATATATGTGCGAAGCAATCACCTCCAGCGGACTTCCGACTTCGGTCGACTCTTGAAACAATGAGGCGAAGTAGCAGGAAGTTATTGAGATGCATACGGTGTATTCGGTTCGCAGCCTTTTCCGTGTTGTAAGATGAAAGTGAATTTTATGGTTTTTAAGTGATGCCGGCTTCAAGGCCCGAATACCATTTAAAGTACTCGGGGAGAATGGAAACCAAAAAGGTGCACACATGGAATGGGTTATGCGACGTTCTCCTCAACAGAGGAAAGTTACTTGAGACTATGGCCCACAGCTTCAAACAGGAATGATTGACAAACTAATCAGAATTTTGAGGGTGAAGGAATCCACTACGTTATGGTGTGTCCAGACTGTAGAATGTTGGATCATCCATACACCTGATGGGGGCAGTCAGCTTGAGCTCATGCAAGGGCGCCAGAATATACCCTAATGAAAGCGATAGCGATTTTCTCTATAGGTCGGTACTGTCATGACATCTACTCGTAAGGTTACCATATTGGAAGGGATCGATTCTTCAAGAAATACAATGCATCGACTCATCGATTTTAGAAGCTCTAATAGCATGAAATGCCTCTAAAAAACGTTTATATCTCCTCACCCCAATCCGGATTGGGAGCACCTCTAACAAATTGGTCAAAAACACCGGAATTACTGATGGCAATTAATTTTAACCCTAAGCAACACAATGGATGGGGTTAGTTGACGGGTAGATAGGCGTATAATACGGTCAAATTCAGTAGTAAAAATCAGCGAACTTGAACGATGACGCTGGGTATATAAATGTCTATGCATTGTCAACGGGTTACCGCCCTTTAACCTGCCCTACCTCCATTGCCACCGTTCGCGTATTACAGGCCTACCTCTGTTGGCTATAGGGTCGTGTAAGCATTCACTGCCTTACTGACAATTTAACAAATAAGACTCACTACGTTGAATGAGTTAAAATAGGAAAAAGGCACAAAAAATTGCATATCTCACCAAGAGCATATAGTGCTGGGTTAGGACTGTATTTCCGTCCAAGTGTTGGGTCTACCTCATACAGTAGTAAGTTTATTAATTTATACTCAAAGGCGAGACGAAGAGGGAGAGAACGCGCCCACTTAATTTTCACAGGATTTAGTACGGCCCACTGACGGAGCACTTTGTTGGTCAACGGTGCAGGGCGCTTCACCTGCCGAAATTGGGTACAGTAATCAGCCGCCAATTTGCACAGCCGAGGGCGAGGCAAGCTACTGGAAACGCAGACAGGCCTATGATTGGGCGATTCTGACGCGGCGGCATGCTTGAATTGTTCGCAATAAGGCTCTGCACCCCATCCGAACGTGTGAAACCGACTGCGTGCGCCAGGGCGTCCGTACTAAAGCAGAAGGTCTCGTGAAGATCTGCCGCACGCTGACGCCCCCCCAATTGTGGTACTGATACTTGTGCAGCAAGACACGGCAACTGTCTGGATGGTTAAAGCAGTGGTAACACTTCTCATTTATGTTCGAGCTGTGAGAAAGTCTGCGAATAGGATCCGATAAAGTAAACAAACACCTGATCTTGCACGGCACATGAAATTAACGAGAGTGCAAACAAACACCCACCGACGCGACCACCCTGAAACAACTTCAAGACGAAATGGAGACCACTGATTCGAACAGCTACCATCGCAAAGAGTGTCGGAGGAAACGGAGAAGTAGGCGAATCATTGCACTGTCGGAACATGTATCGTTTAACATAAGCTCAATGAAAAACTCGACCTGGCGACTAGATAGACCCGAGTGAAACCTATATGAAATTCAACATTAACAATAGGAAAACAACCACCCCGGTCTGTGTCGAAGAATAGCGCCAAAAATCCAGTGCATAGACCGTCGCCTTGAATCCATAATCCTGTCCAAGAAACCGAAAATTCTAAACTGTGCTTAAAACCCTGCCCTTTCACAAAGCCTTAGACAGGCTGCTGAGCGGTCATCGTGTTATCTCTTCTCGCTTCATTCTCTGGAGTTAGCTCTGCATATATAACAGAGTAAGCCTTGCCACCTACAAAGACATAAAGTGGTCTTCGAACAAGAAGTTTCAAGACGTTCAGCGTTCTCTCAACACTGGCCGTCCCCTGTTAGATCGACGACTGGGCCATGCGCAAAGCCGAAGACAACTCAAACGGTCTCTTTCGTCGGGGGATAGCATTGAGTGCCAGATGGATCTCTGTAAGACGATGACAGTTGCACTCTTTCCAGATAAAATAGCGAAACTAGCTACGTCTCAATAAACTGGCGACCAGTGATATTCATTGACTTTAGTCGTTAGCCTCCAAATCTGGGAGTCATTTACGATCAGTAGCTAAAATTCGGGCAAAAGTTAAATGTTTCAATGTCATGGGTAAACCCGCAGCCATGGATTACGTCTAGAGGCATGTAAATCTTCGAGACGCATCGGTGCAGCAAGGTCAGATGCACGCTAAAACCAGTCCGGCGATTACCATGTTGGTTGGGACAACCCGAAATGGCCCTTCTCACAGAAGCAGATCTCTGTGTCATTGCGATCCAAGCACGTTAACAGATGCCCACAATGACTTTGAAAAATCACTCCATCTGGACGATGCGAGTCACAGAAAGGGATTAATGTCCTTTTACCAACACACCCGAATTAAAATGAGCTGACAGGATGAACAGAAACCGACCTGAGTAGGTCTTCTTGGTCACTACGCCTATGAACGTTTTCATAACTTTCATCGCCCAGATGGCATATTCTAGAACAAGTATCGAAGGGGTCTGCTCACGTAGACCAATTACAACTCTCATTCATCAGGCAGTCTGTGGTATCCCAGGAAAAGTATCAGCACTACGGCTAACCGATCTTAACTTGTGATCCAGTCACGACAGGAGGAGGCGGCGGCGGAGGGGGGCTTCCAACAAGGCCAATCCAGTTACGAATATTCTGAGAGGAGATGGGCGTTACCCTGCGGCATTTTGGTATTGCGTGCTCTTCGTTCCGCCTTCGTCCCCATCTTTTCAGTCGGCCTCGAAAATGACTGTTCCCCTTTTTCTGAAAGTTCGGCATTACTGGCTATTCGGCGCAAGGGGTTCCCAGGTCTCTGGGTTAAGTCAGAGGCATTTGAGGGTGGTTTTTATTCTGTCAGCGTGGCCTTCTTGGCCAATTCATCTGTGAGTACCCGAACCGATGTCTCTGTGGAAACAGTTACTTCGACAGGTGTTCACCAGTGTACGCTTCACCGTAGCTGAATCCGATTCCACATTGTTTAGGTGCTCAGCATGCCAGGCGACCGGAATATCCAGAATCCGTTCCTGCCACCTCACCTTCAACATCCTTCAAAGATGCCTTTGGGAGAAAGTGGTTTAGTTGGCTAAACCGGCTTTGTTAGAGTACCCATGTCTCAATGCATAGAACAGCATTATCAGGATGACAAGCTCGCAGATCATAAGTTTAGTTTAGGATTGATGGCATAGCGATACCGTGAGTTGGTGGTATTCGACGGATGGCGTCGGTTGGTGCATGAGAGCTGTTTCTTGCGAGTTAATGGGTAGTCCGCAGGTGACGCGTCTGGGGGCGAGAAATCTATAGTTAGCCTCAGTTAGGGTTTGCACTGCAAGGCACGAGCCTTGAAGTCACGTGACGAGAGACGTATCTTTCATGTTGTAGCTACTTGTTATTCTGCGCGCTCCCTCATCAGGCAACTAACAGGTTCGGACGGTGGCTTGCTTTTGGGGGTGGGGGAGAAAGTGAAGTCAACAGCTCAGCACATTTTCCTCACTATAAACAATCTGACGTGTTTGAAACTATCACGGCGCGCTAAAAGCCGTGGTTTTGAAGGTCGCCAACCGACGGGATAACTCGGACCACGTGATCAGCCCACTGTGTGTGTTTTGTGTGGAGTGGCTGACTGAGAATAAGGCTGGAATGACTCCTTCTCCTTTATGGCACTCTCACTCAGTTGGGATCAGGCCGCCCCTCTCTTGTGGTGTCGTGTTCTTGTTTGGCATAAGACCACAGTGCGTGGGCCTGCGTCCTCTCCCACCAACGGTGTTCTTGACTTTGTCTTGACTCCGGGTCCAGGTGGGGAAGCGGAACAGAGAGTGCGGCAGATGCAGCAACAGTCTATTCTCACTAGCGCGAGTCACCGTTCCCTGCAGAGCATACAGTGGATATCGTCTAACAAGACGGTCCAACTAACGTGTGTAGCGCCTAAACGGGTCGCTTGTTACATGCGCTGGACCAACACGAGGGCCAAATCAGGACGCGGCAGGCGTTTTTATTAGCTGGGATGCAGTTACATAACAAATGCCGAACATGGGGGGTGCGCGTGCCGAACATGGGCACGCGTAGGTGCAGGCTCACGCCACACCCAATCTCTCCCACTCCGTGGAAGATGCTTTATTTCGCCCGACTCCGCCTCCGGTCTTCTTGAATGTGTCTTGACACCGGGCACGGGTGGGAAAGGGAAGAGAGTGCGGGCTTTTGAATTTTAGCCGCCATTTATTTTGCTCTCTATTCGCGTGGGCATTTTCTGTATTTGTATATTACTCTGCCTATTTCCTTTTGATATCTTGATTGTTTTACTTCCTTTGTTTGCCTGAACTACGATTATGAGGTCATCTCTAGAGTACGCCAACATATTCCTGAATTCACTTAAATCCAACATTTTACTGACGAATTTCCACGACGCTAACTGTTGTTCATTTCGGCCCCTATGTCAAATTTGCGATCCCCCCGTGCCATTTTTATCTCGGTTTCATCAACACAGCGGAAAAAACAGCGCTGCGGTTGGCAAATCGCTATCAAGCGTCAACCAACTAACAACTGGTCAATTCCGTGCTTCCCGTCGACAAATTCGTTCGATATTTAACAAAATCCACGATATGGAGCTACTTTTGTTGAAAAAAGAGCATAGTAAGACGACAGTCATTTGTCTTCAAGAGACATGGTTAAACTGTGACATTGACGCGCAACTCATTAGCGCCCCCGTCTTTCGGCTGCTTTCGAACTGATAGAAAATCTTCATAATGCAGCAGAGGCGGTAGGGTGGCTATTTTAGTCAACCAGAATTGGTTTCTTAATTGTAAATCCCTATTTTCATACTCTGACGCCTTGATTGACGTCATCGCTGTTGTATGCAAACCACGCAGTTTAAATAATTTTAGAGGTATTTTATTTTTTAGTATTTATATTTTCCCCGCTACCTGTGAAGGTGCCCTAACCCGATTTTTCAATTTTCTTTCACAAAAACTTTCTTTATTGTATTGCGAACAAATTATTCTATGATGTGGGGATTTTAACCGTGTGAACATACTTCCTCATAGACTGTTAGGCTTTGACGATCTAGTTTCCTTTAATACTCGCGTGGACGTCTCTCTGGATCACGTTTTGATCAATCCACTCAAGTTTTTTCGTGGTAAAAGTAGAGCCCACTTTTTCAGTTCTGACCATTCTGTGTTCCCAAAGTTAATTCCACTTCTACACGTGCACTGTTAATCAAACATGAAAGGAAAATTAAGGTTCACAACACGTTCCCACAAAACATGCACCTGCTTCAGACTTATATATCTTACACCATCCCCGCCTTCTTCAAACAATCCAACGTCAACTCATGCCCCAGCTACCTTACAACATCTTTAATCTTTGCTGTCCTCTCGATACTAGCATGGGTGGATCAGACAGAATTTATTCTCCCTATCGAAAATTTTTAAGACGAAAAAAGGAACTTATCCACAAACTAGGCCTACGTGGCAGTCTAAAGGATGTTAACATCCTGATAAAAAAGGGGCTTTCAAGACTGAACGACCTGTTTGTTAGCCAGCTTTTTGCCTCGCCTTCCACGTCTTTATTTCTCCTCTCCTCGGCTAAACTATGGAGGAATCTTAAGCGTCTCACCAGCTAATGCGGCAAACTGACACAGGTCGATGCCGACTTAGACTCTCCAAATGAACATTTTATCCATACTCCCACTGGCCTCTCATAAAAAAACACTTCACTACTACCAAGTGCCTTTTCTCCTGTGTCATTTGCAACTGTGGAAAACACCTTTAACAGGTCCATGATTCAACAGCTGCTGGGCCAGATGGTGCCTCAGCATTTATCCTCGAGTCTGGTTGCTCTCAGATAGCACATGTATTGACACACCTTATCAACATGTCCTTCATAGAGTCTAAGATTCCTGGAGTTTGGCGTACAGTAAGGATTACTCCTGTCCCTAAAAAATCCCCTTAAATTAGCCCTAAATCTTTTCGTCGAATTGCCTACTCTTCCGCTTTACTGAACGAGTCGCCTTAGATACAATTATACCATTCTCCTCCACTTTCTCCGATCCACTACCATTTGCATAAAAGGCCAGACGCAGTACCCAAAATGCCGTTGCACTTCTGGTCCATTCTTCTTTAAAAGACTCAGATAAAGGCTGCCGTGCGTATGCGTGCACATTTCTTGACTAATCCTCTGCCTTCAATACAATCCCGCGCCATCTCCTCCTTAACAAAACATCCTCCTGTGTCTCTTCCGGGTGGGTGGTTTCTTGGCTCGAAGACTATTTTACCCCCCGCACTCAATTTTCCGGCAGGCGGAAATCAGCGGTCCTTCCAAAGTTCTTCAGGGTGCAATTTTATCCCCTTACCTCTCCTCCCTCGACACTGATGATGTCAGATCGCCATCTCTCTCCCTCTCCTCGCGGTAGATGCAGTGAAAGTTTACTATCACTTAAAAACTAATTTGCGCACAAGTCACCGTCCCTGCGCCAGCGTGCTATGGAGCATACGGTGGACATAGTCGAAATCGGCAGTCGAACTGTCACTTATTATTGTAGGGATGTTGGCGCTGATAATGGTGGCGAACTTCTCCCGTTGAGTGGGAGCCTCAGTACAACGAGACGGTTACTGAATCTGTAGGGGAAAGACGGCATCTTCCAGACAAGATCGTTTATTAAGACGAGTCCAGTATCACAGAGGCTTATCTTGTGACACCACTTCAGTAAAAAAAATGTAACCAGACCTAACCTCATAAAACGGCCCTTGTTTTGGGATGTGATGTTACCTACCCTGGAATAAGCTTCTGTGGTGGCTGACATAGCACTCCTTTTTGACATTCTCTGCGTTGACGGAGTGGCCGAGATCACTTGAAAGTACAGTGAGAACGGCCGTTGTTTCGTATAGAGATTCGACCGCGTGCTTAATTACCCTCCAGACACGGTCTGTCCGCAGACAACGTGATTATCAACATTTCCAGTTTCCTCATTTAGAGGACAGGTGGAGAGTGGACTGAATTGGGCCGTCTAGACACTAGGGGTCGCGGTCTCGGTTCGATGGGACAAACGGACTGGGCGGCCTGCAGAGTTGCATGCCCTTCTCTCCTTGGAATTTTCCAGTTGAGTTGGGTAGTTGAAAGCGAGGAACCATGACTGACTGCGCATATGTCGATGCGACTGAGGCAAGCCTCACACATACGGCATAACCGTGCAGAGGAAATAATTGGTTACACCTATGGGGTTTAGTCAGTCGGTCGCGGCGGTTACCGGGGTGTGGTCAGTGCATGGGGGCTTCGTGCAGCCAAACATGAGAGCTGTGTGTCAGTTGTGGGCGGCCTAACAGAGCAACCACCGAGTACGCCAAGACCAGTGGGGCAGCGCTCTCCCTGGTATTTGATGCCTACACCAATACGAAAGAGGTGGCAATAAAGGCCCAGATCTCTTGACGAGGATCCGAGGGAAAGAGTTGGCCATATGCTGTTATTCAAACGGTCATCTGCAATAGCGCCGAAATCAACACACTGCGCCTACAGAAGGCCCACACGGAAAAAAAGAGAGAGAGGATACGTAAAGGCGAGAGTTTTCGGAGGAAAATCTGAGAGTTTCAAGTTCGTGAGCGGAAAAGGTTTGAATTACGGCTGACGTTTCGAAGAGCTTGGTCAGCTCTCCATTCTCAAAGCACTTACTGTCAAATCCGTCAACAGGCATCTAGACCTTCCTGCGGCCTATAAAGTCCTGCATCATTACATGCATAAAGACCAGGACGAAACAGTCACACCGAACTGAAGAAATTTAGGCGAAGACGGCCCGGGACGAATCAACCGGAAGAGGAGGTAGGCTTACAAGCACCCTCCACCGAGTTGACGATGCGCAAAACTAGCGGCTGTCAAGCTACACAAACATCCACACGAAGGCCGAGGCAGCGAATGAGAAACAAATCGGTCAGTTCAAGGCCAACGAGTTCAGCCAGTCGTTTGAAAGTCTGATCAATGCTGACAGTAAACACTTTGAGAAACGTCAACCAGAATTAAAACCTATTTCGTTGAGCAACTTTAAAGTTCTGAAAAAGAAGAAACCCTGGAAAACGTACCCAAAGATATAACAGTTACTTACTAGCTGTGTAGGAAACGGATACCGCTAGGTCTTTGCGAATATCAAAAGAAGAATAGACGACCACAGCGCTACTACCCACATGAAAGTAAAAACCTGGGGGAAGAGACAGTTGAGCATATGCTAGTAGGACATCCCGTCTCCAGTGTATGGTAGAGTCCAAAAACGCTCCCAATCTGGAAAAAGACTCCGAACCTTACACAAATCAACCGGCCAAAAACTATAGTCGGAGACGACCACCATGCGACTGCGTAAGTAGTGTGAAGTAAAATCGACCAAAGACTCCTTGCCATTCGCACTCAGCCTACAGAACCCTATCTAACAGCATACAACGCAGGTACGCCAAGCCCGGAGAGCCCAAGGCCTCAACGTATCCAGGTACGCACGAAGTTAGAGGGGAATGTCATGTGGTACGCGTGGGGATGGGGTGCTTAGCTTTGTTAACCACCGCGTATACCTCCAGTCGTCTTGAATTGATTCGCCACAGTCTGGGGGGGGGGAGGGACGAGAGGAGAGCGAAGGACATTTGCGGTACCAGTCTGCCTCGCATAAACATACTCAAAGTGAAGTCAGAGCTGTACCCACTACAGGGGGCATTGGCGGATATCGCCACCCCGCAATAGTTGAGCTATAGGGTACAATCAGTAAAGTGTTCGGTGCGACAGCCAGGCAACTCGTGCCCACAAACGATTTTCCTTTTTGTCCCTGAGTCGACGTCTACCCACACAGCGATGGCTTCCTACCCAATAAAACTACCGACGGTGAGCCATTGAAATCAGGAATGTGATTGATTGAAAGAACAATATGACCGAATGCGTGTGCACGCGTACGTCTTGGTTTATCTTCGCAACCGTTGTCCAGCACATGGAGTAAGAGCGCGCGCCTATGAGCTGACCGCATGCGGGTGAAGTGTCAGTTGAGCCGTTTCGCACATGGAAATAATCCTCGGAACCCCCCTTCCCCCTTCAGCCATGGTGCGCGCACTTACTATGCAGATGAGATGAGTTAACTCGGGGTTAATAAAGCCAGCCAGCGAGCGGGTTGGGCTCAAAAGGACAAGCCAACTGGAACGAAGGTAACAGTGAGTAGGGTAGGGATGCCTTGTATAGCCGCCTAAACACGATACGGGAATAGGAACCGCCCAGCCCACTTAAAATAGGTGGGCTTAGGGTAAATTTCAGGAGGGGTAAACATACCCGTGTCGGAACGCTCACACTAAACCTAACATATAACTAAACTGTCACCTTAATCTTACCTCTAACCATACCCGAAACCTAAACCTTACAGTCAACACGATAAAAACCTTAACCATTAGCCTAATCATGACCCTAGCCCCAACTCTGACCTTAACCTAAACGTAACCCTAACCCTCGCCCAAATCCTAAACATAATCTCCTTGGAATTCGGTGCCGAACCACATGTATTGTGAGTGGTTCCTAGTCCCGTGTCATGTTTAGGTGGCCATATAAGACATCCTTACCATGAGCAGCACTGAAACGACTAGATTTCTTGAAAACTCTAAATGTCAACAAGTTAGTTGCGCTGTAGAACATGCATATGACCAAAGTAGCCTGATGTGTAGATCAGATAATTAGTTCCTTTGCTCTAGGAATATGAGCAAATACGTCCCCGTATCAGAAAGAGAAATCTCACGACAAGATATGAGCAGATAAACGTGCAAATGAAGGTCTCATGCACGACAGCATACTTCGCCGATACTGACAATAACTAGACAGTGGCTGTAGACTCCTGATCGAGCGGGCTCCTAAAAAAACTCGACCAGGAACACAGTGTAAAGTGAAACTAAAGTCATATATAAACTTTTAACAAACAGAGCGATACAAAGGCAAACAATACACTCACGAAGGTATGTCCGCCCCTTATTACGCATCACGACGCAAACGGCCAGGATAATCACAGCCAGAAGGATCATGACTGCGATGACTACTGCCGCAATCCACGAGAGGCTAGTGAAGGAAGCTAAAACACATGCGAAATTATAAAAAAACAAGAACTACAGTGGGGAAATTTAAAGTCTTTCATGTTCCACAACCAGAGTTTGCTTAAAAAGTGGAAGGGAACCATAAAGAAAAATAGGCATGAGACAGCTGGTGCCCGCGAAAACGGACTGAGAGAAGGCTATCAGCCAAGTAATCCTACGCGGCTGATCACACACGCGGAAGCAGAGAGTTAGGCAGCCGAAGCGAACAATAGTCATTGGGCGTTTTTGCGTGCGCGCGGAAGGCGCAGAAGGTTAGCCTAAACTCCCAAATAATCGTAGTGTTGGGAACTGTGGGAGGAACTAATGCTGCACGCATTGGTAAGTATCAAAAGAAGTGCCCAGCTTGGATCCTGCTGCAAATATTTCCCAGCCCAGCCATGGGGAAACGAGGGGAGGCAGAGTACCAAACTTTTATCGCCGTCCTGCTGCTGCTGCTTCGGCATCGTCGAGCCAGTATGCAAGTGTAGCCACGGATGGGAAAGGTTAAGACATAGGGGAAGAGCAGAATATGTCGCAGATAAAGGCAGTGATCTGCATCTCCCTGATAAAGAAAAGCCATCTTCTTGGCTACAGAAGTGGTTTCCAAGTGACATGTTGGTTTGGGTTGGCAATGAAAAGGAAAACGTAAGGAAGAACGTAGCGAGTCTTATTATCGAAAGGGATAGGTTAACCATATGTTAAAGGACCTTCACCATGCTGGTTATATAACCGAAAAATATGCTAAATAATAACAAAGCATAGACAGCTGGGGAGAAGGCTGAAAATTGGGTATGCAAGCATGACCATTGTGTAGCTAAGGAGGCCAAGTGGACAGTGCACGAATACTATAAAAAGCAGGGGTAGGCAGTTTCCTGTAAGACGATTTAGTATAGTTAAGAAAAAAGCCCGATATGTATTGGTAAAGAAATCTTCAACGGAGACACGAGATGCGTGTAAAATTGGCCGACAAGAAAGCACACTAAAACGCGTTGAAAAAGAGATGGGCCCCGAGTAACACAGGAAAATCTTAGACCAATGAAGGAACGTAGACCATATTTTAACCAGAAAATAGAGTCCCGACAATGACCAGAGAGACCAGAATGGTCACTTCTGACTTATTAGCCATCATCAGCCAGTCATGATCAATCCCAACTGTGGAGCACATGGGATTTTAACGGGACATCTTTGGTCAGCGAGTTGCACGCTCTACGATTGAGCCACGGGTCCGCTGTCCATCATTTGCACATGGGAGTAGCCGCTATGCGACTGCCTGCGAAGGCTCTAGATTGGACCCCAAGCCAAAACAGGACGAGCTTTTCTCACAACCTGATCGGTGAACGCCACGCTATCAGCATTCATGATATAGTTTCATCAGCGCACGGCTATAAAATTTGAGCATTCAAAAGGCTTGGTTTCAAGTTTAAATGCCCCGCTAAGCATGCTGAGGTGGCACAAAATTAAACTAACCAAAAGATTAAACGATGCCTGCGGCATTCAATTGCTTAATGAGAGACCACATAAACTGGAGATAGCAGTATGCCAGTTCACGTTTAAGCAATATCGTGTGCATTTTGTGCATAACACAAGAGGTGGAGAACATGGAATGGACGATGGTGAGACACATCCTTTGCAAAGTCAAGTAACTCACCTATGGATGTGTTGCCTGAGGGGTTTTTACGAATAGCGGCGGTTAACAATTTGTGCAGCTCAGGGTCGGTTTTAGTATCGTAGAGAGGTTCCATGGCGTTCACACCAAAGAGCTCTTCTTCCTCTGGGGCGTAGATACGGAAGCGACAACTGAGCTCAGCAGAAGCGAACAATCTATCGAAGGTTGCATTGTCTGCGACGATTGAAAGGATCACCTGGAGGAAGGAGGCGAGTGGGCGATGAAGGTCCTAATAGCTGCACTTATTGTCAATCACTCAGGCTCTCACAAGATACCCCCCCGCCATATTCGCTACCACTCATTGTTGAAGGTATGAGGGGTTTTGAAGTTGTTCAGAGAAAAATTACATAGTTTGCATTGTCTCGGCATCGTGCGATGGGTTTCAGTTCAAGAATAAATCCATGGCGAAGCTTCTGAAAGGTCTTTTACTTGGTCTCCCATCTTAGCTGGTAGAATTTTAAAAAATTCCTACCGATCGGATGCAGGCTAACGAGGAGATGCTTTACCAAGCACTCAAATGATTCATTTTTGTCATATCAAAGAAAATGACACGAAGCCTCCGTTCGACGCGCGCCATGCACAAAAATTCACATAAAATGATTTCTCGTCCATGGGGAAACTTACTCATGGGATTTCTGGACAACAAATGCTTATGTGATCCCCGAAACCCATCAACGAACGCAAATCCTAACGAACACAATGAAGAGGGTTAATTTGGCGTGTTGGTAGGCGTGTAATACGGCCTAATTTATTGCTCAAAAGCCAGTTTGCTTGAACGAGGACGGTGAGCATCTAAAGTTATTTTCAGTGCCAACGCGGTACCGCCTGTTTTCGTGCTTTAAACTGCCCTATGGTCACCGTCACTGTATTAAACGCCTACCTATCCATTGTGTTCAGTAAGCAGGTCGTACAAGCATTCGCCGCCTTTAAGGGGGTCGTAAAAGCATCCGTTGCCGATTTTTGCAACCAGTGGTATTCTCATGCAAATAGTTTGAGCTTCCTGCTGAGTTCAGTCACAACGGAAGCTACACTAGTCTACGCCTGCTCAACTACCTAACTGGTGCCAAAGGTGCATTTAGGCGGAGGCTCTGGACACGTTATCCACTGTGCGCAACCTTATTCCAGTTGATCTGACTCGGAAAGTCCCCGCAGTGTTCATGCAAGTAAAAATTCGCTGACCCAGCTGATTTTTTGATAATTAAATTAAGTCTTTAGGACGTCCTTGCATCAACTTTATTCACCGTGCCTGTGAGTACCCGGCCGCTCTGGCAGCCGCTCACAGCACATTCGTCTCATCCGTTTGTGACGCTGTGCTTGACAGTGACCGGTCTTGAATTCCCGGCTAAACAAAGCAGTTTATTACATACAACCGGGGGGGAGGGGGGGGGCGAAGGTTAATTATTTACATTTCTCCACGATAAGTGGATACACTCGCTTAGGGCGGATGACGTCAACATGCAATGCAAGGCCACGTAAGATGGTGAGAATGAAACAGTTTTAACCAAACGGTACCGCCGCTTTGGCGGGCAAAAAACACTGCTGCTACGAAGTTCATCCGACTAGCGTTGTCGACATTCGCACGAGCACGGACTGATGGGTCCGATTCTTACCATGCGTGATAATTTATCGATAAACGTTAAGACGTAGGCCGCAATGCAGGCACGAACACAGAAACGGAGGTAGTTGTTACTCAAACCTAATGACCGTGCCAAAGGCATGATATTGTTGACAGCAAGCGCGCTATCTCACCTATAAAAGTCGCTTCACGAATGCCTTGAGACCTAAAAAATCGACTCTGTTGGTATGGACTCATTATGAGACGAAGGAATACGACCACACCACTTGCGGAAACGACGTTGAGGTCCTTGACTTAAAGCATCGTTCGATACAGTTCAGTAGAACCGCTAGCAGATACAGGGATCAGCACTAGAAACGAAAGCTGTCAGAAATGACAAAAAAGGATAGACCTCAATACGGACCTCTTGGAAGTAAACTAACTCGATGATTGTAGCGGAAATTTCAAGTTGGTAAGCCCAATATAGACTCAAAATTAGCCTAGGATCCAAACTCAAACGTTCCGAAAGCATACCTCATTCCTAGCAATTTTCAGAAAGGTGAGTAAGGGATCTTGCTGATGAAGAGCCTCGAGGTCTCGGCCGTCGAACTCCCAGGTCTTGACAACGTTAAGGCCAGCGTAGGGTGCAAGGTCGACATCACAAAGGAAACGGTGACTGGTTCCATTGAAGCAGTCGTCTTCACAACTGCTGTCAGCCATCAAGCGAGTGATTCGCGGGAGGGCTGAAGATTGCAGTACGAAAGGAAGAGAGATGCCATGCAAAAAGGAATTGGAGGGACTGCATTAAAATGTCAAAGTTTATCACATCCAAAGAGGGTTTTGGTCGCAAAAGAAAAGTTAATTAACCCCAAAAGGCGTGAGTTGCGAAAGCGAGCAATCAGAAAAGTGACCTACACCCGAACGACGAAACAATTAGACGTTATGTAAACATGGGAGGTAATTTAAAAAAAGCGGCATCACAACTTAAATTTTTATTTGTAGAGAAATGTGCTAAAAGTGCCAGTCCAGAGAATAACTACTCACCGCTTCACAATAGTGTAAAGCAAAAAAGCTTCAAAAATCAAACGTTTAAATAGTTAGAGTTGAGTTCATTTAAAACCGTCAATGCCCTAGAATAAATAGTCAAGAAAAGTGGTCCAAAATGTTAGTAACTTTCTGGTGTTAGACGAAGAGCTGCTTATACAAAAGAATTCGAGCACAGTTTAAGATCATGTGGGAGAAAGTTAGAAAAGGAAACTTCGAGTGAGTTAGCAAACAAACGATCTTCCTTACACAAGACTCTGATAACGGTCTGGGTATGAACGCTGCCGAGAGTATTCGTTCCAGTCAAGGTAACTGAATGCGAGGCTCCGTAAGGCGCGTTGGCGCTGGAAGTGATGTCCCGAAGGGTGTAGCGTATGGAGGTATCAGAGGGGAACTCGATGTCCGGATACAAGCCATCGATATAGGGGAATTGGTCACGCAGATGCTTCAAAGATTCTTCAAACAGCGCAGTCGACAGTGTGTCGATGAGGATTCCGTTGATGCTCACCGACTACAGCGCACCGGGAGAAAAAATCTCATAGAATTAGAAAACTACAGAGAGAGAGAGATTGAGAGAGGTACAGAAGTCAGGTTACTACTTTGATTCACATTAATTAATTTGACAAAACACCAAATAAATGAGAATGAAAATAATTTCATAGGCGTTTTACAGCACTCAGAATTTTTTTTCCGAATGGTCGTTTGGAGGATTTGCCCATAAAATTATCTGCTCTTACGTAGAGTCGCAATAAACCAAAAAGCATACAGGGTCATCGGAAGCAATTCAACTGCGACAAAAGAAAACAGTTTCAGGAATTTTCGGATCTTTGGTCATTGCTTCCTTCCGGCGATTTGGGATCGACAAAAACCGTTGTATACTGAAAAAATTCCTAAAGCAGTACAAAATTAAAAACGACTTGTAACTGCCGGACTAAAATGCGTTACTTTAATTGATCAAAATTTGAGGGTAGTTGAAATTCAAATTCTTTCAGAATCCGTCATTTTTGAGACAGCTAAACACTCCATTTCCATTTGCTATGGTGGGAAAACAAAGCATTACCTCACAGTTCTGGTTAACCACAATCATTAGTTCTTAACCTTTATCACTTCAAGTTTTGCTTGAGGTAAAATATTAGTAACCAATGGAATATAGAAAGGGAAGATCCAGAATACACAGCGCAAGGATGCAGTTAAATTGCCATAAAAAGCAAAGTTCAGGTCACTTAGGTGGCGTTCTTCCTGATAAATCGGAACCGCCCCGTGGAATACGTACAGTTTTTCTTGCTGATAGCCGGACAAAATCAAGTGCTAACACTCAAGATAAATCAGTAGGCACCATTACTGCGTGAATTTTAATTTTATCGATTGCAGCAGAACGGGTGTGACAAAACTCAATAACCAAATTGAGCCAGACTCGAATCTATAATCTTGCCATAGCAACGATTATAAAATCTTTGCTGCAAAGCTTTCGTATACGATCGCTGAGAGTTGAAATTAAGAAATGCCGAAGCTTTCCACCTAATACGCCACTTCTCCATTTCCACCGAGATAGGACACTGTAGAAAAAACGATCTATCAGGAACTTTGATTATGTTTTAGCATGCAAATTAGGTACATGATGCTAGTTTTCATGTTGCAGGTTAGTTATTTCAAATAAGTCACCAAATAAAAAATCATTTCCTGGGTACATGTCCCAGAAAAGAGTCGAATTAAAATAAGTTAAACGACGTACCCGCGAGGTTAGTCGTCCTTCGAACTCAGTTTCGATTTGCACTGGCTGTCCTTCCAAAACATACACGCTTCTAGGAGCCATACGTCGGATTTTTGGTGGTGCATTCACTAATACATTGAAGGTAAACACTTCACGCTGGCTGGGCCCAGTAACTGTTAAACTGTAGTTACCTGCATCGAGAAAAAAGAGAATAGGAAATTACGCAGTGTTTGGATGCATGAGCAAAGTAAAGACATTTTCCTTGGAAAGTTTGGCCTCAAATGCCTGAGCGAAATATTAGCAATACCTTGAAAAGTGCATGGCTTTTTATTACTATTAGTCTGTATATGTTCATGTAGTTCGATTTCTTCATTTTTGTGAGTTATTATCGGTGGGGCAGGCCCATGAGCCACAATTGTGACAGAAACAGCTTACATACTTCCATATGAGTTTTTTCTAAACAAAAGTAACCAACAGTGCCGAAACGAAAACTTGACGGTCAATTCAAAATATGTAATTTTAAGATGAAAAGCATCAAAACTCTTTTTGGACAGGCTTTCCGTTGCCCATAACGACGACGAAGACACCACAGACATTTGGAATAGGGCCTTGAGGAAACTGAAAAGTATATTCAAAAATTCTGGCGAATTTGAAGCAGTTTATTCTTACCGCTGTCTGCGGGAGTTATTTCTTCTGGGAAAATAAGGCTGTGATCCGTCGTTTCGAAAAGAATTGGTAAAGGCCCCCCATTCTTGGTCCATGCTGTTTTCGTTTTCAGGGGATTCGCAGTATACAGAGCCGTGAGTTCAATGGTGCCCTTTGCATACTAGAAAGGGAAAAAAACAACAAAATATACGGTCAGCGCATTTTAATGCAAATGTGACAAGAGGAGCACGAAATGAACGTTCGATCAGTAGAAACAGAATTCAATTTTTTCCGAAAAGGACCAAAGTCATATGTTCAGATAGGATAGATATTGTACCTGTCCAGCTCGATAATCTTTGGATACCGATTGCAGAGATTTCGGGACTATCAAGTCCGCACCATAATCCCCTGGAATGTATTGAAAAGACACGGACCTTCCATTGTCATTCTGGAAGTAAGCAGCAAAGACTTTTTTGGCCATTATTCGGCTAACACACAAAATACCGATCGGCCGCCAGGGTACTAATGTGCGTTGGTGAATTATCAGCGTGCCTGAAAATAAAAAAGTCATTTCGGTTGAGAAAACGTAAAGTTAAGGAATTAAAACATAAATGTCAGCGAAATACATCAATAAAAAGGAGAGAAGCGTGCCAGAAATCTGCAGCGAAGTGAAACCTAAAATTTAAAACCAGTGTTTGTCTGCTAATTTGGAACATAAGACGGTGGAGATCGGATTAAAGTGTTTCGCACGCGAACCGATACATTATCGCTTTTGAAACAAGGTATGCCTTACCATTTGGCAAAATGGTTGTCTCGAAGAAGGAGGAAAGGGGATCATATGCAGGAATTGCTTTCTCGTAACATATATGTAGGTCTAGTGGAGATCCAGCCGGGAAATCACAATGAACCCACTCAAAGGGGCTCTGAAAAGTTTCTTTGGCCCATTCCGGCAACTCAACGCTAGGCCACGAATGGTCACCACAATCTAGAAAGACCGGGAACTCACTACCAACGAATGGGCCTCGCAGAATATTTTCAATAGGTGCCTGTTGAAGGTACTCTGAAAGGGTTAAGAAATAATATCGCATCAACAATAGCGAAAAAAAGCACACTGAAATAGGGTAAATCGATTACTGACAATGTCTGAATAGAAAACAGAGCCGTAAGAAGCATCTTACTGTTTCGGTAGTATTGAAAGGCATGTGAAAATAAGTGTGAGGAATAATATAAATCGTGAGTAAAAGGAAATTTCCTTTGTTTGATATATAAACCTACTCGAAGTATAAAACTCCACGTCCTGGATTTCAATTGTATGTGATTCAATAACGCCATTTTCGTTAGCAAGACGGCAGAAGTAGATCGCGTCGAGGGGCGAACTTCCCCTAGTCCAATTTGATTCAAATGTGTAACCTGATATTTGAGATTGCAAGGAACTAGACCGCAGTACCTGTTGCCGAACTACCAGTCGACGTAAACTTATTCGAATCAGTATGGAGAATGCCAGATTTGGCGCTTTCACAATGCTCTTTGGTGGAGTGGTGATACTGGGGAATTAGAAGTAAAGCGCAATACGTACTCGGATGCATAGGTCGGCTCTTTTGAGAAGATACTCCTGGGATAATGTCTCAACAATACAGTGAAAATGTAACGTCGGAGGGTGTGCGTTAATGGTTTCAAGAATGCGTATGAGGACTTGGGGGGAGGTTCCGTCAACAATAATTGGTTTCCGACTTCCATAATACGGAAAATAATCCTGTCTTTCAGTTGTGGATGCAATGCTCTTAAACTTTAAAAACGGAGACGCATTATCTAGAAAAAAATATGTCGTAAAAAAACGTACCACCAAAACAGAATGTAAAATGCAATAAGATAGTTGCCAAAAATACAAACGGAGCCCGCCCCATGACCGAAGCCAGCAGAAGCCGTTAATGCGTTTTTCAGAAATGCGTCTAATGGAGCGTCCTTTATCTGGGTCAGTAAAACAAAAAAAGGAAATGTGTAAAAAATTTCTTTTTCCTACACCTTTAATAAATGCAACTCCCCAATACATTGGTTAAATCGAGAAAACCATCATGAAAGGTGTACTATTTCAATTACAAACCACACATTGACAAACAAGAGCATGGTCTTGGGATTTATTATAGAAAGTTTTCTGATTTGTTTCAACTATAGTTTACCGATGCATTTTGACTGATAGGATTTCAGAGGAGCAAGCGTGCATCCTTCATCTCACTGCATCTTGTTTTAGCCACCAGGTCACTTGGGACTAGGAAATGAACAATGCCTGAGTCGTCTTGAAATTCACCGCATAACTTCAGACGCTTCAAATTCTGTTGCGCATAATCTTTAGCATAAACGTTCCACGTCACCACAAACAAGAGATGAGAATTGAAATAAGTGAAGATTTAAACGTCGAAAATTATTGCGCAGACGAGATTTGAACCCAGTCATGCCACCTGACAGTTCGATCGTCGTAGTCCGACGATGTCCACCGTATGCTCCATGGGAAAGTGGAGCAGGGACGGTGACTTGCGCGTGATTTAGTTTAAAGTGATAGTAGACTTGCGTTGCATCTACTGCACTCTCTCCTCCTCCCTCACCTTAGCCCGGTGTCAAGACAGACTCAAGAAAACCGGAGGCGAGAGAAGACGCAGGTGGCTGGCGCGGCTGGGTCCCCTAAGTCCTAGCCGCCTCTTGGCGTGCCATCACACCTCCATGTTCGGCATTTTTTATGAGAGCGCAACCCAAATAACGCCTGCCGTGCCCTAATGTGGTCCCCGTGTTGGTCCAACGCATCTACCACGTGGCCCGTTTAGGGGGCACTCATGCCACCTACAGACCCGTGATCCAACAACTGGACCATCCAGGGACGCTGGAGAAGCAATTCCAAAGTCCAAAAGTTACGAATGTTGGAAAGGTAATGGACAATAACCACTCTATATCTTCCGAAGTAAAATGTTTACGTCATTTGGTTTTGAAAACCACTAATGTAGATGACAACCTAATTTTGAGTAGAAGATTATTCCACATGAAAGCATATTAAGAGGTAAAAAATGAGAACGGTTAGTTGTGGGGCTCAGTGGAGGGGAAATGATCATATAGGAATTAAGAATCACATGAGGTCGATCAATCGGAGTGAGATCATTGATTCGTGTGAAATTTGGGCTAGAGTTAACAAAAAACGGGATACAGAGAGCGGCTTCGAGTCTTCTGATCTACAGATATTTAATATTAACTAACTGAAATCTGTCCGTATAAGATAAAGTTGATCCAGAAAGAGAAATTAGTCTTCAATTAAAACTCGTTAAACATTTCCAATCGAACTGCGGTCAGAGGCGTTCATCAGACCAAAGAAGGGACACATACGTTGGATAGTTTTAACTTTATTTCCGGAAGGGAGAAATTATGTGATGTAAAACCATATATCTGTGCAGCCTTTGCAAACATTTGATCCGCATGAGTGACATGCTAGCTTATTCGTGTAATTAAGACGCAAGTCTCTTATAGTTGATACTTCAAAGTCCACTCATTTCTCGTTTTGTTCCTTATAAGAAAATAATTAATGTCAAGGATGAAGCCTACCCCCCCGTTATCTTTCTGCCGTAGACTGCATAGACTTTCCCGTCGTTTTCATTTACAAAATGGCAATTCCGTCGTGCCATTGAGCCAAAAAAATCTTGAAACAGGCTAAGAGGCTGTCCGAAGAAAAAAAGTTAGCCACTGAGGTCAACTTTTCCAAAAAGACTTCGTTAAATATTGCGAAAATCTTTTCGCGCACAGTAAAAGTGCAGATAAAAATGCAAAACCTCATACTTTGAGGGGATGCAGATGATATATTTCCATCCCTTCTGTATAATATATTTAATTTTGCTCTTGAAAGTGAAAACTTCCCTATTTTATGGTAGGAATCGCACATTCTGCCTATACCCAAACACGACCGAACTACGTCATTCGACGACTTAAGGCCAATAAATACACTGCCAGAAGCCTCGAAGATCTTAGAGACCTTGATACAAGACAAGCTGACGCGTCACCTAACAGAGAATAACCCAATTAATGCGGCTCAGCATGGGTTTCTCGAAAAAAGATCGTGTGACACCTGCCAGCTCTCTTTCTTTGATCATGTGCTACAATCTAGAGATAACGGTTTTGCAATGTACACCGTGTATTTTGATTTAACGAAGGCTTTTGATCGTGTTGACCATGATCTCCTGCTGCTGAAACTTACCTCCTTCGGCATATGTACCAAGTTTCTTAACTTAATATCCTCCTATTTGAATTCTCGCGCACAACGAGTTACAATTTCCGATGTTCTATCCAAACCCACGCATTTAAGGAGTTGAGTTATTCAGGGTAGCGTATTCAGCCCGATTCTTTTTTGCCTTTTTGTTAACGATGTTCCTGATTTTTTTCAGTATGGTAGGCCTTTTATGTACGCTGACGATTTAAAAGTTGTCTATCAGTATATACCGGCCGGTCACAGCCTCGTACTTGAGCTCTTAATAAAGGATCTTTAGGCCTTCGCTCAGTGGTGTCGCACATGGTGCCTTTCGCTTTCTCGGCATAAGTGCTCCGTTATGGTTATTGGCGACAACCGTCGACCCCAGCTAAGCACAGACGGTCACGACCTAAATGTGCCCGGAGTTATAAAGGATCTGGGCATATCATATTCTAGTAGTCTTAATCTGTCAGAGCACTGTGCCCTGATTGCCTCGAAAGCACGCTAAACTACTGGGTTTATTCTCAGAAATTTCAAAACCATCAATATTAGAACCAGCGTTTAGAAAATGTACGTCAAACCTATTCTGGAATACTGTTGGTTTCTATTTAGCCTTCTGCACGCGAAGAACGGAAAAAGATAGAATCAGTCTAGCAATTCGTTAATTAAAGAGTTTTATCCTCAGAACACCGAAACCGTTGTACCTTTAATCTCAAGAATACCCTGAGGCAGCTCGAGTACTCTCGGTGCATCAGATATCGAGATGTATTTTTATTTCGACTTCTGGCCCGCACAGTTAGATACCGTCCGTTTTTTCAGTAAACACTATAGCAGTGGAATCAGCTAGCCAGAATTATCAAAATTCAGCATAGCTATCCTTTGTTTACGAGAGCAGTCACTAGATTTCTACATTTAGGACACCTTTCACTATTTTTGGCTGCTGACTCGGTGGAAGCTCTCTTGCATTCTGATGGCGTTCGCGGACTCTGAATTTTATGCCAGACTTCCTGCTGAAAGCAATATTGCTGGCTCTGCAGACCTTAATCGGCTTATTCCTCAATATACAGCGAGCCACCGTTTGCCAACATACCTGCTGCTGGTGCAGAATAACGAATCGAAGGAAGAGGGACTACACCGTGCACCTGTGTGAACCCTTCCCCATCCTGAACATAGATCACTCAATAAGCTGCAGTTTTTTCTCCTGGAAAATTTGAAATTAGGATAAGAAGTTTTTTACTGGCAGCTTGATCGTCTACTTTATATCTCTTATGAACTTGCCTGTAAACTGGCGATTAATAAATAAAAGTGGACTATAGTGACATACTAGGCGTCCAGGAAGCTTTGTCTGGCCAAACACATGAAACTACTATTGGATGAAGAAAATTCCATTTGCTATCTAGAGCTCCAGCCTTAGAGAATATGTAAGTAAGTGTTGTTTTTATCAACGCAAATATCGGCAGTTTTCTTAGAAAATGAGGAAATGTACTTGAGATCATCAGCGTAAACAAACTCTAGAATTTTTAGGTATAGTTGAAATATCGTTTATGTACAGAATGAAATGGTGGGGAACTAACAACGTGCCTTGAAAAACGCCACTCATGATATGCTGGGGCACAAAGTAGTTATTTCCTACTAAGACCTTCTGGCTGCGGTTATACAAGGTGGAACCAATGAATTCAAGGAGAGGAGGCCAGATACCGAGGGCTTCCAGTTTCATTCGAAGATGTTTGTGCAGTACCTTGTCAAAGAATTGGTCAGGTTAAGGAACATCACAACCACTGGTTACTGCTCATTATGAAGGGAAGTGATGAGGTTAAGAAAAGCAAACTGACACACTTCGCATGATCTTCCGAGTAGAAAACCATATTGCGAGTCGCTAAGAACTTTATTTTCTATGAAAAAGTCGATAATTTCACTAAAAATATTATTTCAAGACGTTTTGCTAGAGCAGGAGCTTTTTGATCGCCTCGATAATTACTTGCATCCAAATGAGATCCCTATTTGCAAAAAGAAAGAATAAAAGATGTCTTCCAGGAGTCAGGAAAGAATCCGGTTTAAAGATAAATTGAGAATGTATGCCTGAGTAATCATGGAAGCTCGGCACTCTCTTGGTAACTGAGTTTCGAATACCGTCAGTTTCCGAAGAGTGCGAGATTTAGAAGAATTATGGGCTTATAAGTATATTTTAAGTATAAATCAATGTTACTGATAACCTTGCACGAATATGCCTGAAACGATGGAACCGGTTCAGATTCAATTGAAAGATGTTTTGCAAAGAAAGCACAAAACAATTCAACCCTATCGGACAAAGTGAACACGTTACCAGTACTCACTCAGCTGAAAGATCCAAGTTACAAACGGGCCCTCGATTGAGTCGAAAATATAATGTAGTCATTAAAGGGTCCCGGAGTCAGCTTCAATTATTCCAAAGGAGTGAGTTGAAAATGACTTGGATCTCCTTCAATTGTATGCAAAAACGATGCTAACGGACGGCGAGTCCATCCACATTCTCAAGGCATATAGAATACGTAAGGCTCTGTCAGCCCCTGAATAAAATTCTTGACCAAGGCCTCTAAAAATCATCTTTGAAAACGAAGCACAGGCACAGTTCCTGCTACAGAGAAAAGCAAGCCTGTGAGGCCTGCATTCTGAAGTTTTTTTCAACCGGAATACGGGCTGAAAGAGCGAATGAAAATGAGACGGTTGTTAATAGAGCTGGAAACACGAAGAACCAATAGCAACGCACATTTCCAAATAAGAAACGGAAAACTAGCTCAAGTGGAAAGAACATTTCTTTGACCAAAGGTAGTCACTCTGACATCCTAACTGCCCCTTTTCGGAAACCAAAAACGTGACCACTTAAATTATTAGTTTTAAATGCCAGCTCTCTGTTTAATAAGATGCCTTTGCTCCAGACTCAGGGTTTCATCCACTGCCCCGACATTGTAATTATTACAGAGACATGGGCAACACCCTGTGTATCCGACTCCGAATTCAATATTCTAGGGTTCGATTATGTTCGTAATGATCGATGAACGAAGCTGCATCTATATAAAGCAGCCAATTACTTTTCTGCTAAGCGGATTTACGATTACCCTAATGTATAGAAAAGCCATGGCCCTATGACCAGTGTTAACTCTTTTCTTTAATTCTTGGTTTTGTCTATCACCCCCGTTTGAGGACATGATCTTCATCTTCTCACAAGCAATTATCCGCATTGTCTTTCCAACTAGCGGTATCGCTTAATTGCAGGTGACTTTAATCTTCCTGAAGTTCATTGGTTTCCACCTTCCTGTCCCAGCAAAGTTCACCATGAGCCAGCAGGATACGTAATGTGGGGACTGCAGCGATTTTCCCATCCGAGAATCAAACAGCACTGGATCTAACTTTTCCGTATGGGTTAGTCAGTCATTGCCGCACCTTTTAGACCCACCGGGGAGCCAACGCCAGGTTGTTTCTTCACTCCAGAACGAGTTTACGAAACGCCGAAAATGGAGGATTTTCCGCGATTCTAATTCTATGGAATGTTCCACCAAACTTGAATTCCCACGATTTTACTTCAGCTTCTTTCTCGTGTCGGGATGAATGTTTGTACCGATACGTACCAAGTTCAAGTTCCACTCCATTTCATTTTGTTCCCCTGTGGCACAATTTCAGTGTCAAGGATAAAGCCCTGACCCCCTTTATCTTCGCTTGGACTTCGCGCAGACTCTCGCGTCGTTTTTCAAATGACACTTACGTCCGCCTTGACTGCGTTCATGAACAGGCCAAGAGGGGTTTCTGCGATGCAAAACAAACGAGTTGAAGAGGTTATCTCAGTTTGTCCCCGGCCTTTACTTTTTGCAAAACTTCATGCACGGTAAAAGGTGAGAAAACCGCAGTACCCTGTAATTTCAAAACGCTTGAAACCCTATAGCTGACGCTAATTTGACGGCTGATAGCTTCAATAAGTACCTTGGTTCCATTCGCGGAAATATTCTGGTCGCCCCCTCTCCAAAAATCACTAACGCAGACGTCCTCAAAAACATAACTTTACCCTCTGGGACATGACCGTAGCCATCTGGCGCTCGCCAACTTGCCAATCCCTGGCATGTCCCGTCAGCGGCCCAGCGCGATGCAAATGATATAATTCCTGCCCGCCTTGTATTTCAGATATTAACTTCGCTCGAGGCGAAAACCGCTTTATGAAGTAATCGCACATTCTGCTCATACCCAAACTGCCGGTCATACCACCACGACCTTGAAATAATAAATACAGTGCCATTAGCCTCGAAGATCTTAGAGACCTGACAGTGCACAAGTTGAGACATCACCTAATAGAACCAGAATTAATGCGTCACCATGGGCTCGCCAGCATCGTGCATCTGCCAGCCTTTTCTTTGATCATGTAAGCCCACCGACATATTTTGCAAATGTACACCGTGTATTTTACTTCGCTTTGATCGTGTTGACTATGATCTCCTGCTGGGTTAAACCTACCACCTGCATATGTAACAATTCTTCAACTTAGTATCCTCCTTACTGAATGCTCCAGCATTAAAATTTGACGGTACCTCCCAACCTCACGCAAGGGAGCGGAAAGATTGAAAGGAAGGCACGTCTCCATTTTATTTCGGCCATTTTGTGAACGATGTTCTGATTTTTCAGCATGGTAGGTCCTTTTGCGTACGCTGATGATTGAAAAAGTTGCCTATCAATAAATGAGCCGATCACCGCATCGTGGTTGAGCGCCCAAAAAGGATAGGGCCTTCGCTCAGGGTTTTCGCACGCATGAGGCCTTTACTTCAATACATGCCCGTTGAAGTCAGGTAGCAGAAAACCATTAGCCAATTCTCAAATCATAGACGACCTAAAATGCTCCCGTGGTTAAAAAGGATCTGAGCATATAAATATTCTATAGAATTCGGTCTGTCAGAGCACTGCGCCCTGATTGTCTCGGAAAGCACGCTATACTACCGGGTTTATTCTCATAAATTTTAAACCGTCATTATGAGAACGTTCCTTAGAAAATGCGCTACCGACCCGAAATAACACTGCCTATTTCTATTTAGCCTTCTGTAATGCGAGTGGAATGGAGGTACATTATAACCGAGCATCTCTTTCCCAAAAGTTTCTTACTCCTGCAAAAACCGTCCTATGAACAACAAGCTGAAATTTCGCGCTCACCCGTTTTGGCTTCGTAGATACATGACTATTTTTATTTTTAAAATTTTGACAATTATCTTCAACCACCTTACATCCCTGAGGCAGCTCGACCAATTCTCGGCACCAACCCATGGTATTCTACCGTTGGCACGCACCGGTAGATACCTCGTTGCCTTGGTCTGCAAACAAAACCTAAAACAAAGTACCCAGAAGTATTACAATTCAGCAAAACAATCCTTTGTTTGCGAGAGCTGTCACTGTAGTTTTCACATTCAGGAAGACCTCCGCATCGGAATTCGCAGCTTAACCCGGAAGCCTTTTCACTGATACGGTCCGTATTGACTCTGAATCCTGTGCCGGACTTTTCACATGCTGGAGAAGGGCAATTTTGGTTGGCCCCATCTGCCATCAGGTTATTTACTGATTCCATGCGCGTCGTTCGCCGGCATACCTGCTGCTATACGGCACCTGATCACGAATGACGGTACAGGCTATCACAACGTACCTATACCACTTCCTGTCCCATTTCACGGTCTAATAAGCTCCAGCTTGAAAACACAGAACAATCAGGAGTTTTTCACCGTTTTTTGTGGGGCTCGTCCTAATCTATATCCAGATAACCCTCGGTTCGCAACCCAAGTAACAGATAAATAAATAAATAAGTTTCTTTAGTCTGGCGACTAGAACGACAATAGAGGAGAACCCGGATTGATGAACGAGCGGCAAATCGATTTTGTGGAGTTTAGCTCACTCAAAGCCAAAGATTCTCTGATTATCACGTGCCAAAATGAATCTCGAGGTTTATTCAAAAATATTCCAACCTGATACGATACTGACCAGATTGATGAATTCAACCGTTTACCGCCCTGTCTCTTGCTTTAAGATAGGTGAGTAACATTGGATTTCGAAGCATACGGCAAAACAATCGTTTTGCGGCGAAAATTCCCGGATGTTATTTTGAAACACCCCACATTTTGCGCATTCTGCTGCGTCAGTTCGGCGGATGAGCTGATACTGCCAGTCAATTATTCTCAACTTCTTTTTAGCCGCAATTTAGCGCAACGGAGAAGATGAACTGATTAACGCCACTTTGCCATCGTGCATCTGAGGTCCACAGAGTTTATTGAAATAGCCTCTAAGATTTGTCTTGTACGTGACAAACAGAGAATCTTGTGCAATGGTTGTTTCTACCCACCAAATCCGTTGCAAACTGTTCACGGTCCCACTCTATACGTGGTTTAAAACCTCCCACCGGTAGTCAAACCAGCCACAAAACTTTATTGTCGAAGACTTTGACAAGGTTGAATTGTTTTGTGCTTTCTTCTCAAAAATCTTACAATGGAATCTGAACCGGTTCAATCGTTTCGGCGTATTTATCTACGCAACGTTTATCAAAATATTATTAATTTTCGTTAAAACTCTTGAGCAAGCCCACATAATTCTTCTAAATCTCAACCTCGTGAACTGGAAGGTATTCGAAACCCAGCTATCAAGATATACAAACTGACGATAAATGGACAAATATTGTACATTATGGGGTTACAGACATTGCTCGACCCTATTGGAATTTGCAAACTATCTCGCATGTAAAAGCCTGGACATGAAAATGGTTTTCATTTAAAACAAGGTTTATCACATACAAAATAACTTCTTAAATGCGCTTTCATTGAAGCTATAGGCGAAACTTGTTGGAAGAAA
>WEDG01003070.1:0-53430 GCA_017591395.1 Schistocephalus solidus
GCTTTCCTACGCAATTTTACTCAAGAAAGCGGAGTACATAAAATACAATGATATTTGAATATTTGAATATTTAAGTCAGAAAGAGCAGCATGTTAACAGTAAAAGCAACAGCTTAAGCGATGACCTTGTCTGCAATAAGGGAGTTGATTGACTGTTGGGCTCCTGGGTTTGCATTAAGACGAAAGCAGAGTTCCGATGACGAGTTTTTGGCTTTCCTACGCAATTTTACTCAAGAAAGCGGAGTACATAAAAATACAATTGACATTTGAAATATTTGAATGTACACAGAAAGAGCAGCATGTTAACAGTAAAAGCCACAGCTATGCGATGTACCCTTGTCTCGCACCATTAGGGAGTTGGATTTCGACTGTTAAGCTTCTGTTGCTGCTGCGTGACACAGCAACGAGGGGTTCGGCTCCTCAGTGGGTCCCCCAGCGTTCTCTATGCGGTTTCTGGTATATGGACTCCAGAGAATAATCGGGGAAATAATTTCTGAAATTATTAAGTGCAGGACATGGAGTCAGGTGATTCGGACATGACTTTTAGGGTCGACCCGAAATTTCAATGATCATTTGGGTCGAAGACAATCAACCACTGTGGAATAACCACGTAATGCCCATTCTACAAACAAGTAGTACTACAAGTAGTATGAATCTTATATGACAAAGACGTTATACCGTACTTCCGACATAGATACTAGCTAAAAAGCCCAGACACGTGTTTTCGCCGATGTTTCTGCTGCTGTGTGACACAGCAACGAGGGGTTCGGCTCCTCAGTGGGTCCCCCAGCGTTCTCTATGCGGTTTCTGGTATATGGACTCCAGAGAATAATCGGGTAATAATTTCTGAAATTATTATGCAGGACATGGAGTCAGGTGATTCGACATGACTTTTTAGGGTCAGACCCGAAATTTCAATGAACATTTGGGTCGAAGACAATCAACCACTGTGGAATAACCACGTAATGCCCATTCTACAAAACAAGTAGTACTACAAGTAGTATGAATCTTATATGACAAAGACGTTATACCGTACTCCGACATAGATACTAGCTAAAAGCCCAGACACGTGTTTCGCCGATGTTTCTGCTGCTGCGTGACACAGCAACGAGGGGTTCGGCTCCTCAGTGGGTCCCCCAGCGTTCTCTATGCGGTTTCTGGTATATGGACTCCAGAGAATAATCGGGGGAAATAATTTCTGAAATTATTAGCGCAGGACATGGAGTCAGTGATTCGGACATGACTTTTAGGGTCAGACTCGAAATTTCAATGATCATTTGGGTCGAAGACAATCAACCACTGTGGAATAACCAATGCAATGCCCATTCTACAAACAAGTAGTACTACAAGTAGTATGAATCTTATATGACAAAGACGTTATACCGTACTTCCGACATAGATACTAGCTAAAAGCCCAGACACGTGTTTCGCCGATGTTTCTACTGCCGTGTGACACAGCAACGAGGGGTTCGGCTCCCTCAGTGGGTCCCCCAGCGTTCTCTATGCGGTTTCTGGTATATGGACCCAGAGAATAATCGGGGAAATAATTCGAAATTATTAAGCGCAGGACATGGAGTAAGGTGATTCGGACATGACTTTTTAGGGTCAGACCCGAAATTTCAATGAACATTTGGGTCGAAGACAATCAACCACTGTGGAATAACCACGTAATGCCCATTCTACAAACAAGTAGTACTACAAGTAGTATGAATCTTATATGACAAAGACGTTATACCGTACTTCCGACATAGATACTAGCTAAAAGCCCAGACACGTGTTTTGCCGATGTTTCTGCTGCTGTGTGACACAGCAACGAGGGGTTCGGCTCCTCAGTGGGTCCCCCAGCGTTCTCTATGCGGTTTCTGGTATATGGACTCCAGAGAATAATCGGGTAAATAATTTCTGAAATTATTAAGTGCAGGACATGGAGTCAGGTGATTCGGACATGACTTTTTAGGGTCAGACCCGAAATTTCAATGAACATTTGGGTCGAAGACAATCAACCACTGTGGAATAACCACGTAATGCCCATTCTACAAACAAGTAGTACTACAAGTAGTATGAATCTTATATGGCATAGACGTTATAGCGTACTTCCGACATAGATACTAGCTAAAAGCCCAGACACGTGTTTCGCCGATGTTTCTGCTGCTGTGTGACACAGCAACGAGGGGTTCGGCTCCTCAGTGGGTCCCCCAGCGTTCTCTATGCGGTTTCTGGTATATGGACTCCAGAGAATAATCGGGTGAAATAATTTCTGAAATTATTAAGTGCAGGACATGGAGTCAGGTGATTCGGACATGACTTTTTAGGGTCAGACCCGACATTTTTAATGAACATTTGGGTCGAAGCCAATCAACTACTGTGGAATAACCACGTAATGCCCATTCTACAAACAAGTAGTACTACAAGTAGTATGAATCTTATATGACAAAGACGTTATAGCGTACTTCCGACATAGATACTAGCTAAAAGCCCAGACACGTGTTTCGCCGATGTTTCTGCTGCTGTGTGGCACAGCAACGAGGGGTTCGGCTCCTCAGTGGGTCCCCCAGCGTTCTCTATGCGGTTTCTGGTATATGGACTCCAGAGAATAATCGGGGAAATAATTTCTGAAATTATTAAGTGCAGGGACATGGAGTCAGGTGGATTCGGACATGACTTTTTAGGGTCAGACCCGAAATTTCAATGAACATTTGGGTCGAAGACAATCAACCACTGTGGAATAACCACGTAATGCCCATTCTACAAACAAGTAGTACTACAAGTAGTATGAATCTTATATGACAAAGACGTTATACCGTACTTCCGACATAGATACTAGCTAAAAGCCCAGACACGTGTTTCGCCGATGTTTCTGCTGCTGTGTGACACAGCAACGAGGGGTTCGGCTCCTCAGTGGGTCCCCCAGCGTTCTCTATGCGGTTTCTGGTATATGGACTCCAGAGAATAATCGGGGAAATAATTTCTGAAATTATTAAGTGCAGGACATGGAGTCAGGTGATTCGGACATGACTTTTTAGGGTCAGACCCGAAATTTCAATGAACATTTGGGTCGAAGACAATCAACCACTGTGGAATAACCACGTAATGCCCATTCTACAAACAAGTAGTACTAGAAGTAGTATGAATCTTATATGGCATAGACGTTATAGCGTACTTCCGACATAGATACTAGCTAAAAGAAGCCCAGACACGTGTTTCGCCGATGTTTCTGCTGCTGTGTGACACAGTAAACGAGGGGTTCGGCTCCTCAGTGGGTCCCCAGCTTTCTCTATGCGGTTTCTGGTATATGGACTCCAGAGAATAATCGGGAAATAATTTCTGAAATTATTAAGTGCAGGACATAGAGTCAGGTGATTCGGACATGACTTTTTAGGGTCAGACCCGAAATTTCAATGATCATTTGGGTCGAAGACAATCAACCACTGTGGAATAACCACGTAATGCCCATTCTACAAACAAGTAGTACTACAAGTAGTATGAATCTTATATGACAAAGAGGTTATACCGTACTTCCGGTATAGATACTAGCTAAAAGCCCAGACACGTGTTTCGCCGATGTTTCTGCTGCTGTGTGACACAGCAACGAGGGGTTCGGCTCCTCAGTGGGTCCCCCAGCTTTCTCTATGCGGTTTCTGGTATATGGACTCAAGAGACTAATCGGGGAAATAACTTATGAAATTATTATATATATATATATATATATATATATATATATATATATATATATATATATATATATATATATATGAAATAGAACCAACAAAGACAAGGGAGACCGGAATGGTCATTTCTGGCTTATTAGCCGTCATCAGCCAGTCATACCCAATCCCAAGTGTGGCACACCTGGGATTCGAACCCGCGACCTTTGGTATTTGAGTAGAACGCTCTACCATTGAGCCACGGGTTCGTTGTTTTTGTCGGTTGTGATCGGGAATATAATGATAGGGTGGGGCTCACCGATCTGCTTAAAAAACGTGTATGTTCCGTTATGCCCTTGAGCTCAAATAAGAACCGACGTGTAGCAAATGTTGATAAGGTGGAACCGACAAAACAAGTGAGAATGGAATGGTCATTTCTGGCTTATTAGCCGTCATCAGCCAGTCAGCAAAACCGAGGATTAGAGCTAACTGACGGACGACGGCTATTGAGCAAGAAATGGCCATTCCCATCTCTCTTGTCTTTGGTAGTGATTTTTATCGGCCTGTTACTATCTATGCATATGCAGGAGGGAATAACACCGAGGGGCAGGAAGACTTGGGTGGCCATTTTCAGGTTTAAATCCCAGGTAACTCCAATTGGGGGCTGAGTCTAGCGGGCAAGCGACACCTTACAAGTAAGAAATGGTCATCCCTGTCTCGCAAGTCTTTGCTAGAATCCTTTCAGTATCATTACTAGTCGTTATGTGACTGCCTGATAGGACTCTTGATTAAGCTTCAAGTCACAATAGGATGAGCACGCCCCGAATTCTGATCAGCGAATGTTTTTAAATGTGTTTCGATTCGAACAAATAACTTATTCATGGTTTCCATTTTGATGATGGTGCAGCCTCAAATCAAGATATTTCATCCACGTCAGAACGCTGGCCTCTGAGCGTGCTTCACCAACAAAAACTTTACTCGGGAAAAATGATTTAATTAAATATTATGAACTTTATTCATTGAATTTAGATGCCCTTATAAATTCACATACATTTTACAGAAATCATGCACAAAATAGCCTTTCTTGTACTCGTTGGTTAGCAAATTACGTCTTCTTCAAATTTTTACTTGAAGAAAGGGTATCTTGTGGTTTTAAAAGTTTCGAATTGTGGAATTTTTTGAGACAGTGAAATTTTCATTCAAAGTTATTTGTATCCGTCAGTTTATTGACGCTGCCTATAAAGTATACAACATGATCCACGTCCGTTACAAATATCTATGAGCACAGTACGACCCGTTCTTTATAGCGTTGACAATTGAATGATTTTTTCTAGAAAGAATGTCTACAGCGTGTAATTTGGAAACCAGGCATTCAAGTGTACCGGCTGTAGGGTTCAAAATTATTCGGCAATTTAGAATGTTTTTTTTAAAACTGAAATATACCCTTTCTTTAAGTACAAACTTTGAGAGAGATTTAGCTTGCTACCCACTCAATACAAGAAACTACTTTTGTGCATGCTTTCTACAAAATATATGTGAACGTAAAAGGCCAACGAAAATCAGTGAAAAACTCCATGCTACTTAAATAGTCATTTAAGCACAACGAAGCTCGTTCAAAAGCTGGCATTCTTACGGGACTGAAATATCTTGAGATTTATCTGCACGATAATTAATCTTGCAACTCTACTTAAGTTGCTTGTTTGAATAGAAAATAAATTTCAGAATTTTGGTTGACAATCCACGAGAATGGCAATCTACCGTATCTGCCACATCTATATGTATAATAGATAGGCGCTTGCCGATCGTTTAAAGGACTCACTTGTCCCGTTTCACCTCGGGGCTCACTTCCGAGCCTGACCAGCAGCAACTAGAGGAAGAAGTAAAAAATTTGAGGGAAATTATCCACAGGACTCTTGCTTCAAAGGATCAACCGGCGTTAACCATGCAAACATTTACTCGGAGTATAGTGAGGGCCATCCTGCATAATGAATTAACAGAAAGAAAGAAGGTGATATGTAAGACATGTGTAAACAATAGTCCGATAGCACTTCGCGAAGTGCAAAAAAAATAAGAAGAAAACCACACGTACTACCACAGTAAAAGGTCACCAGAGTCCGAAGCGGAAGATGTCAGACTCGCCCGTCAAGCAAACGCAAGTTCAAAATGAAAATGATAAAGGTATACCAACAGAAGAAGTTAAAGGAATGCCACAGATAACGCTCGATGCAGACAGCCCTCAGACATTATGCGCAGTTTCAGAGGCCAACCTACAGGGGAATTCAACAACTGAAATGCCATATAGCAGTGTACCCAGGGAAGAATTAGATACCATTACGCATTCCCGATTCAGCAGAGTTGAAACCCCAGTAAAGAAAGCTTCGAGTTTGAAAAGGTCAAGTAATCCACAGAGCCCTATGTGTGAAGGTTCTTTAGGTCGAGCACAATGCATAATTACCCTCGATGCCTCATCTAAAATAGCAGACGAGTTGCACGGAGAAAAATTCACCAAAGGCGCAGCCGCTCCCCGTCCGCCAGTCCTCGTCGACAGAGCTAGAGTATCAGTGGATGATAATCATGCTGCTGGAAACAATGGTGTCCGTTAAGGGGGACTGCATTATAATCCAGGGTCTCTTAGAGTCCCCCGCTTACACCCCAAAGGACCGAATTGCTGCTGACTTAGAGCAATTTCAGGAACTCATCAACGAAACGCTGCATCCATCGGAGGAAAATAATCATCCTTAAGGCCTTTCGTTTTGAAGCCATTTAAATTTCACCCCACAGACACGACCACCACCCCTCAAAATCGTCCTAGGTGGCAATGAACTAGCGAAATTTACCCTTTCCAGGCAGTTTCGACTGAAGAATTCGCCCAAGGGTGGGTTTGTTCAACCGGATTACTAACCGGCCGAACGAATAAAGCGTCGCAAACAAGTCCTGGAATGGAGAACATAGCGCACCAACGGAGAACAGAACCTGCTAATCTACAAAGATCAGATAGTAAAACGACGCTCTGCCTCACTGTAGATCGAACCGGTTCGTATGATAGTACAACTACTCCAGTAGACTGGGTCGGGGCTAAAAACTGATCTCGCCTGAACTCAAAGCTGAACTTCATGTACGCTAACGCGCAAAGCCTCCTACCAAAAATGAATAAACTGAGAATCCATATTTGTGACCTGCTCCCAAACATTATCCAAATAACAGAAGCCTGGTTGTCGGAACAGGTTGGCAACATGGAGCTTGTACTTCCTGGATTCCAACTGTTTCGCAAAGACAGAGAAAATCGAAGGGTTGGAGGCATAGCAACATTCTTAAAGAATGGCTCGCATGTTTCAGCAAAAATGTCTAAGTTGACTTGTACGGAAGCGGTATGGTTGACCGTAAGAGCAACGGTCTCAAAGCCTTGATATCTTAACGTTGTATCGACATCCCTGAAATGACCATGAAGCTGATGCCCAATTGCTGGATGAGCTCACGGTATTTGCTACGTGGTCGAATACTCTCATCGTTGGGGACTTTAATGCATAGAACATTTACTGGAACTCAGCCTCCACTGATTGCTCTGAAACAGTATTTGCTCAGCAGCTTCTGTGCACAACTGAAAATTTGCTTCCTACCCAACACGTCTTGTTTCCGTCGAGGGTTCACGAGGGCCAGCAGATGAACTGCCTCGTGTTTACTAGGTCACCTTACAAAATCGACGAAGTGCATTATTTACCTCCTTAAGGCAAGAGCGATCATGTGGTTCTCATGTGGGAATACACACTATTCTCTCTGCCGGCTCCACCGCTTGATCTCCGACCAAATATTTGGCCTGGGGATTTCGAACAGATTAAAAATGACCTGTCTCCTATTGACTGGATATCCATATTCTCCGACGATATTGAAGAGGTTTGGGGCCAATTCGAAGACGAAGTCCACAACCTCATTTCTAAACACTACTTAATCATGAAAGAAGGCGAACAAACAGACCTCGCTGGTTGACTCCATCCTTAAAGAAGGAAGTTAACAAAAAGAGGAAACTATGGAAAAGATCCCGCATTGATAAAACACTGGAATCCCTCAACAGGTAAAAGTTGCAATGAAAACGAGTCAAAATTCTTATCGCCAGAGATCGACGGCTCTTCGAAGAGGATATGTTGGACCGTGCCACAGCTAATCCCCAACATCAACACCTACGCTCCTCCAATGACGAGCTCTGATGCGGCGAAGGACAAATTATACGAGGACCTGCACACCCTGCTTGCGACTGTGCCGAAGGCGGACAAGTTAATTGTCCTTGGTGACTTCAACGCCCACATCGGGACGGACAACGCTGGCTGGCAGGGAGTGCTGGGTCCCCACGGTCTCGGTAGCTTTAACGATGATGGCCTCCTTCTTTTGCGAAACTGTGCGAAACACGCTCTTCTGCTGACCAACACCTTCTTACACCTTTCGATGCGGGAAAAGGCCAAATGGATGCACCCTCGGTCGCGGCACTGGCAGCTGCTTGACTATGTTCTCGTCCGGAGGCGAGAACAACAGGTTATCCGCAATGCCGATGATTGGATGGATCACCGCCTCGTCATCTCCAAGATGAGGCCCTGGCTTCAACCCTGATGAAGGCCCCAAGGTAAGTGATCGCCAGGTAAGTTAAATACTCTTTTGTTAAATTTGCCTGCTCACTGTTTTGCTTTCAGCAACCAGATAACCCAGAAAGTGGAGGACCTGCATGCTCCGGATAATAAAGCCACCATGGAGACACGATGGTGTCAACTGCGAAATGTCATCCAGTGCACCGCCCCCGAAATCCTCGGACGCGCGCGCCGTCAACACCAGGCCTGGTTTGGCGACAATGATGCCGACATCAGTAACTTACTCGTGGAGAAGAATGGACTACACAAAACCTACATGGGCCTTCGGACTGACGCCACCAAAGCAGCCCTCTTCAGATGCCACCGCCTTGTAAAGCACCGGCTGCGGGAGATGCAAAACGCCCGGGTGGTCCAAAAGGCTGAGGAAATCCAGGGGTATGTGGAACGCAATGCAATTAAAAACTTCTCCAAAGCGATCAAGGCCGTCTACGTACCCTGCATCTAGGGAACCGTACCGCTGATCAGCTCTGATGGCACAACACTTCCCTAACAGAAACCATCCGGGCCGTGCAGCAGATTTCCAGCGGTAAAGCACCGGGATCTGACGCAAACCCACCGGCGGGCCCCGGATGAAGATGTTGTGCCAAGGACAAGTACCTCAGGATTTCAAAGACGCGACCATCGTCCATCTCTACAAACAGAAGGGGAACCGGCAACTCTGTGATAATCACAGAGGCATCTCGTTGCTCAACATCGCCGGGGAGATCTTCGCCCGTATCCTTCTCAATCGTCTTAACGGTCACCTAGAGCAGGGCCTGCTCCCGGAAAGCCAATGTGGCTTCCGCCGACACCATGGAACAACCGATATGATCTTTGCCGCCCGCCAGCTACAAGAGAAGTGTCAGGAGATGCGAACTCACCTATACACTAACTTCGTGGATCTAACGAAAGCCTTTGACACGGTGAATCGTGACGGACTGTGGAAAGTCATGCAGAAATTTGGTTGTCCTGAGCGGTTCACGCACATGGTGCGTCAGCTTCATGACGGGATGACGGCGCGCGTCACTGACAACGGGACGGTATCCGAAGCATTCGCAGTGACCAACGGAGTGAAGCAGGGCTGCGTACTGGCCCCCCACCCACTTCAGTCTCATGTTCTCGGCTATGCTGATGGACGCCTACCGTGATGAGCAGCCTGGTATCCGCATCGACTACAGAACTGACGGGCACCTTCACAACATTCGGCGTATGCGCGCCCGAATGCGCGTGTCTACGACTACAGTCTATGACTTGCTCTTCGCGGACGACTGCGCCCTTAACACCGTGACGGAGGAGGATATGCAAAGGAGCATAAACCTCTTCGTCGCAGGCTGCTCCAATTTTGGATAAACAATCAATACAGTCAAAACGGTGGTCGTGCACCAACTGCCGCCCAGAATGGGATACAATGCTCCTCGAATAAATGTCAACGGCGCTCAACTCAAAAATGTGGAAACCTCTGCTTATCTGGGAAGCACGCTGTCACGCAACATGAGAATCGACGAGGAGGTTGCTCAACGGATCTCCAATGCCATTCAGCCCTTCGGCCGACTGCAGGACTTTGTGTGGAATCGCCATGGTATTCACCCGAACACGAAACTGAAGATGTACAAGGCCGTCGTCTTGACGATACTCCTTTATGGAGCGGAGACCTGGACCGTTTACTTGAACCAAGCCAGGAAGCTGAATCACTTCCATCACATATGCCTCCGCAGAATACTGGAGCTGAGATGGCAAAACAGGATCCCGGACACGGAAGTCCTGGAGCAGACCGGAATTCTCAGTAGCCACACCATGCTGAGGCAAGTGAAACTGCGATGGAGCAGCCGCCTGGTAAGAATGGACGACGAGCGACTACCCAAAGGACTTTTCTATGGAGATGACGCTACAAGTGCTCCCAGACAGGCAGGATGAAAACAATGCTACAAGGACACTTTGAGGAACTCTCTGAAGCAACTGCATTTCAACCCAATGACCTAGGAGGAGCTCGCCCAGGATAGACCAGCATGGAGAAGATCCGGGAAGACTGGTGCAGCAATCTATGAGGCCAACCGGATCGCTGCCACATGTTATATGAGCCATTTAATTGTGCTTTACTTCAATTAAAACAGAAAACCTGCAAAAAATGTTCGTAGAAAGAACACGTATTCAAGCAATTTAACCTTATGTTAAGATGCACAGATAAGTGATAAGTTGTAAAAAAATATGTGTGCGCCCACATTAGTATGAGTACTCCATCGGTCACTTGTAAATTCATCGCAAGGAGACCGGTGAACCAGTGCCGGGAGCCCCACCTTACACCCGCCACTCCCAACTCAACGGTCCGCAATGTCGAAATGTCATAAGAACTCACCAATGTGGAATCGGCTTTGCAGTACGGCTAAAATACTGCAACTTTCGGCAAGGCAAACTCTAGGGGTTATATCTCCCCGGAGTTCCCTCTTCAGTTGGAGGAGAATTCCCCCTGGGGCTTCTTTGAATGAAAGTTCGTGCGAGGGGGTTCAGTTTTCCGATCGAGGTAATACGTTGCTTTGCACTGCTGATGCTATTTTTTAGTGTTTAAGAGGGTTTTGAATATCTCCAGGACTGAAGGTAAGCCATTTCTCGTTTTAAGAACACGCTGAAAATAGGGATCCCTTCAGTTTGATTCGCTACTTCCAAATCTTCCCCCAACTAGCGTGTTGTCTTGATGCCTAATTCCTCGCCTAGACCTGATGCGCTATGCATTTGCTGTAAACACTACGAGAAAGTTTATAATTTTTATGCTGAATCCAAGTTCATAGTTATTTGGAAGTACAAAATAGAAAATTATCTCCAATACTTTCTAAGATTTGTGTAATCATTAGCTTTGCAAAGGAGATAAAATTTGTGGATGGATATCGCAACCTGAAAAATTGCATTACATTAAAAGCAGCACTTACATAAAAAATGAAAATTTTATGTTGAACGAATTTCTTATATGATTCCTTGTAAGGCATTAATTTTTCTTAAAAGCACTGGAAATTTCATGAAAATAAAAACTTTTCTCCTTCATTTTTCCTTTAAAAACCTGTACACTTCTAAGTTACTTCAAAAATTAAACATAAGAACTTTTAAAAGGTTTTTGAATAGGTCGCTAGTCCGCAGATCTGGGAGAAAATCGCAGATACAAAGTAACTAGGTTCCTAGAAAATTTCGCGAACCATGAAACGCAAACAGACGACGTATGACTGTATATAAAGTCGATCACTAGCCAACAATCATTACCAACATGTACAGATAAGACAACACTGACCATTTTGACTCAGTGGCTATCTCCAATCCCCAATGAACGAACCAAGCCCGAAGGAACCTGGAACTTCACAATTCAGGCTTTTTATTCGTCGAAAACTTGGAAAAAAGTATGCGGCTACCCAGGCAAATGGTACTAGTTGTTGACTGACCGAAAACGGTCGTAAGTTATAGTTCCCACTTCTCTCTCTCTCTCTCTCAAAAAGTTTTGCAATTCGAAAGAATGCACTTTTAGCAGCGGTATCTAGGTACTTTTAGTCGTGGCTCCTATAAAGAAGTACTAGCGTTTGTGGACATTGGCTTTGAATGTTGCATGCAACCCCGAGTTTACATTATGCGAGAGGGATGAAGTTAGTTGAAAGCGCACTTTTCTGGTCTTTAAATCTTCAGAAGTGTATTTATCAGGCGATTTGCTGGAATATGACTGCTCATCCACATTTTGGAAGCCTTCAACAATAGAGGTTATTAACTCTAATACTTTTCGGAGATTGTTTTCCATGCCTGTTCCCCAGTGGGTTTCGTGAAAAGGTGTTCCTTTTATACGCACTGCACGGCAGTTACCTCTTTTTAGGCCATCCTACGTTGCACTCAACTTCCCCAGAAGCTGAGGATGGTAAGTTCCGCTCGCCATTCCAAGGTATATCCTGCGAGCAAGGCCGGGAATCAGGTGGAGATAGCGTTGGTTTGTTTAGAAGGACGGATAGAGCAGGAACGCCCTCCGGGGATTGAAAGTCTAGTAACCTTTTTTCAAATTCAAAAATGCACAAAACACCTTGTAAGCTTAGGCCTTTATTGGTCTGAATTTGGAAGAAGAAGGTTGAGCTGTATATTCATTTCTGTTCTTGCAGCTACAAGTGTGCGGGCGCCGAAGCCGAGAAACCCTTTTTGAACGTCATGAACATTATCGTAGACAGACAGCTTTGGCGAGCATACATCTGCGTTTCCTCCACTCACACAGAATAAGAAGCCTTGCCTTAATATTAGAGATAAAGTGCCCCTATTTATTCTCTCACATCATTCTCCACATCCGACAGCTCGATTTAGTTGGAACTCTTACCGAATACCATCTACGATCTAGTTCGTTAATCTGGATTTTGGAAAATGATATGAAAACTTTTAGGCTACAAACAATGTCATGTATTTTACTAATTCATGTAGTCCCTTCTGGAAAATGTCTTTTATGTGTAAAGAATCTGTTTAGAAGTAGTTTTATCAGTGAAAATTGTTATGTGCTTCTAAAAAATACGTTGACTGATTTACAACTACATTTTGCATTTTCAGCATTTCCGCTTGTCTAAACAATTGTTTCATAAAAAGAAAAACTAAATAAAACTTTAAGCACATCTTTTATCTTTCGTTTCAAACAAAGTCATTCGTTATTAATTCGGGCTTTTGGTCCATTCATTTAGGCTAGTTTTCGAGCGATTAAAACCATTTTGTGCATTTAGGCAAATTTTGTGTTATAGGCAAGCTACTCTATCTGTACTAGTTCAACAAAAAGCTATCGAAAGCAGACGTCTGCCTACCATATATTCCAAAGTATTCTTTTATCAGAATTTTTGCTACCTAAGAAGCATTACCAATCACCGGGCGACTTTATGCGCATGAGATCTCCAGCTCCCATTGAAATTCCTTCACATAGACAAGGAAGGAAGGCAATCACCTTCACCATACAACGACCAGGCCCACGTGGAGCAATCTACTCCTGTTGAGAGATTGAAATGGAAATTTACTGAATTCTGGAGAGAGTCCTAAGCATCCAATTAGACCAGATAATTTTTTGGAAACCCAATGGAGCTTCTTCGCGATCGCAAGTTACAAATGTACAGAACAATCCCATCTCATCAAAATTACTGCTTTTTAGAAGTAAAAAAAATATCCGGCAAGAAAACATTCCTGAATGTTCATCTTTGTGAGGGCTGCTATCACATCGTTAAATAAGCCATTTCATTTATTGCTTAATATGTTGTAAATATCGCAAGTTTTGCTTTTGGCGCGGATGGCGCTGTCTGCGAGCCTAGTTCCGAAATCCAAGTCAGGTGTGAGGCATGCTGTCGCCCACTCACATTCAATCCTTAATGCTGCCTCAACTTTCAGACATAAACGAAGGGACCTGTCCACCAATGTCTGCCAGCTGACACCACGTATGGCAGATTAGAAATTAAAACGATAGAAATTTTATGCTAGCTAGACTGGAAATCTGCAGTTCATAATAGAAAAAAAAACATCCAAAAAGATTGGAAGAAAGGCAGAACACAAATTACCTGATCGGGATGTCACAATCCTGCAGAGGCCTACTGCCGGTATCCTCCTAAAGTTGCAAAAAGAGCACTTTTACTTGGTTTGGCCGTTTACCCGATCCTGCAACAATAACCCGGATGCCGCGCTACCTAGGAGCAGCCTACAGAGTTTGACAGAAACCTACTAGGCGATGAGTTGAATCTGCACATGCCCCGGTAATCCCCGGTCCTATAATTCACGCAAACCTCACTGCACATTATCGTGGTTTTTCTTCTTCCAGTACGTTATTAAGTAACTCTTTATTGCCTATAAGATTGTGTTCTGAAATTGGGAGTGGCAAGATTGCAAAATACAACCCAACTCACGGAAAAACGGATACGTCAGAGTGTAATACGCGAATGTATTACATGCAAATCTAACCCTTATTCTATTCATCGGGCTCCATAGGGTTAGCGTTCGTTGCCGGGTCAGACACTATGCTTCGTTGGACGTTGGAGGACGGAATCCTCGGTTCAAATGGCAAATGTCCAGGCGTCACCTATAAGGACGCAACATTAGTTTCAAAACGCATCAGTTTTACTGTAGAAATGAACGATCGTGTAGAGCTGGCCTCATTCTTGCTCCCGTTGAGGGTCCGTAAAAAAGTGGCTCAGATCAGCCAGGAATGACATCGCGCATAGTGGTCGACATGACGTAAAGCCACTGGATCTCGTAAGCTGCACACGTGTCGGGGCAACAAACTAATGTGCAACGCTACTAACCAGGCAATAGTAAGGGTTGGCATTAGGTTAGCGCTCTCGTTTTGCTCATTTAGCCTCAACCATAAACCTCTAATACGACCGGTCCCGTATTGCTCACTGACGTATCCTTTGTTCCCCGTGTTTTGACTCATATTGCCATCTTGCTGATGAAGTTACTATTTTCATATGGATTGTCTGAATGAATTCAACTCACAATTACTGATTACACGTAATGAAGCGATAAGGGTTAGTTTTAAGCCTTGGCGAAATTTTCGGTTCTAATGAGCCCTATTGCACATGGCTGTGTTAAGACTGGGGACGCGTGCGGCCACCCTGGGCTTTGGCTCCAAAGCAAGGCGCAATGACCATTTTCTGTCCAGAGATAAGATCGATTCTCTGAACGTCACTTCTACGTAACTACACACATTTCGCAGAAATTGCCTAGTTATTTACATACGGTTACATTGTTCATTGCAGGTTTTGCACAAAGCACTTCTGTATGAAGGGACATCTTGAATGCCTGTAAAACACTTGACTTGTTTCATAGACAGGTTTCAGAAACAGGTGCCCGTTAATCTAGTGGTAGATTCAGTCTTTGGCTTTCCCACAGCAAGTTGCACTGTAGATGTGCTGAACTGAAATGGGGCTCCAAGTGAGTTCCGGCAAGTATTACTCAGACTCCGTGCGAACCTATAAACACTGCAACACATGGGGGAGTGTAGTGGCAGACCTCGCCGTAGGTCTCACTCCGCGTCAACTTCTACACCCAGTCTCAGTAACCAGGCTCAGGCAAGCAACCGGTGCCATGGATGCTGTACAAATCTTCCTCGCTATAAGCAACTTCACACAAAAATCACCGGTATTGTGTCGGTGTTGGGAAGCACAAAGTTGACAGTGTCCATCGTGATGGGCGAACTGTCATTATTCTTGGTCTTTTTCACTGCAGTCTTCCATTCCCCCAAGTAGGCAATTCCGTCTCGGTTGACGAACGCTCACTTGTCGCTAACAGGACTCACTCGTCCCGATCTGCCCCGGGGCTCTCTCTCTAGCCCCGCCAGCAGCCGCTCAGCGTCTATTAGTGCAGGCATCTACGTACACAGATTTACCGGAGCAAGCCAGCTTACAGGAGCGCTCTCTGATTGCGTGGTGGTCTCGTCTGTCCCGGATGCTGAACGGCCTGGTGTGTCGCTCGCCCAGCATTCAGCTGACCCCGGAGACTGAAGCCCTCCCTTGGAAACTAACAAGTGAGCAATGATCAGTTCAGTGCATTTGCCTCTGCTAGTAAGCATTCTCAACTTTCAAGCGTAACTAGGCTGCAAATGAATAGATCTCACCTCCACTGAGTCCACAGCCTCCCGTCTGTCTAAGAGCGCTTTTAATTCCTCAGCGCGCGCTTCTGCCTGTTGCTGAAACAAGCGAGTCAAAGTTCAATTAGATTTCTGATTTCGTCTGTGGCGTGTACGATAAAAGGGCTAGGAAACTTTATTCATCAAAAAACATGATTTAAAGATTTTAAAAAGAATGTTTTCCCTTTGTCTTTTCTTTAAAGGGTTCCTGGATGAAGGATGGGGATGCATTTGGCTCAGAAACTAAGTTATCACTTACGAACTGCGTTTGGTCACCAGAAAAGGCTTAGAGTTCGACTGGACCTTATTTGTTTTTCATCACTATTAAAGTTAGCTTACTTTTTGGCAAAATGGGGATGTTAAAAAAACTTTGTCATTTAATTTCAACAAGGGAGGATTAGGAATAATGCTGACACTATTCACCGGAGTTAGCTTGCCACGATAGGTGTAGTGAACGGGGACTACTAGTCTATTTTAAGTAGGGACCTGACTGGACATTTGAACATTATTTAAAAAAATCACGCTAGAAGAGATGTGGCCGAAAGCAAACTTTGTGATTTCTCACCTTCAAAATTTCCACCATTTTCTGTCTTTTTTGCAATTCCTCGTTGATAAGAGAGATCTAAAATGTGATTGGTGGGAAAAAATTCAGAAGTAGCGTGGCAGTGGATAGAGAGATGGTTCAAATGGTCCACTTGTATGTTTGCCGATTTTTACATTGTCAACGTTTAGTGCAAATACTACAGTTTCTCATGAATGATACCAATCCTGGCATGTCTTGGACAGTGTTGCATCTCCCATAAAATATGTTTGCGCACGTACTCGGATCGGGCTGAAATTACGTCAGTTTCCCCAGATTACTGAGACACAGGGACCAAAGGCGGCCGAATGCTTATCGAAGCTTGCAAATTTTCATTTTTTGAACTGAAAACCCCATATGCCAGAACCAGTATGACAGTTTTCTTGCAGCTGTGACGCCAAATTTGACATCTTTAAACAACCAGGTTAGTATTCCTGCTAAAAACACTGTTACGTAAAAAAAAACAATATGTGTACTGAAATCTCATAAGTAGACAAAAATAAAAAAATATGAAAAACTTTTTCGTCTAATCAAATGCAGAAGGGGAATCAATAGAACTGTAAAAGATACTCTTTTAAGTCATATTTAAAAACTGGGGATAAACTTTATGGCATATAAGCACACTCCCAATTCAGCTTGGCGATTTTTGAGTAAAAGTGGGCAGAAAATGCTTGCGCAACCCTACTAACCCAACAACGAATGATAACTATCGGGTTAGGTGGGAGCGTAGGTAAGCGTGGATAGGCAGGCGTGTAATACGGTCTTATTCAGTGTTAGGAAACCAGCTCACTCAAACGATGGCAGTGAGTTTACCTAATTCTATTCGTTACCAACGCGGCACCGCTATTTTAAGTTCCTTTAAACCGCCTTTGCCACTTTCCCCGTATAAAAAGCCTACCTATCCATTGTGTTTGTTATGGGGGTCGAGTAGTACAGGCCTTCGTTATCTTACTCTGTTTCCCTTAATATTTTCAGATGGAAGATATCGCTTAAGTTTGGTATTAGTATCGAAAACATGGCACATTTTAATGCAATTTACCCACCATTATGTGGTTTCTTGCGGGTTAAAAGCACACCAGCTAACTTTAGTTAGGATGCTTACGAAAAAAAGCTGTAGGCTCATTCTATTTTTTTGCTCTTTGATTTTCAATATAAACGACAGACGTGACAGGTGGGCAGTATGAAGTGGTCTCTTAACTGTCACTGGCATTGGTAGTAGCTTGTTTCCAAGCTGAGCATGGTTTATACTTCAGTACGTTGCATAAGAAACTGTAATTGTTAAATTTAGGGCCCCAGCAATGTTTATCTCATGTATGATGCTTTTGGTTTTTTGAGGATTTGTCGTAAATTTGTATCCTATTAAGAAAGAGGTTATTCATGCCTGCAGTGGTATTGGTCGCTATGCAACTGCCTTTGAAGGCCATCGACTGAGCCCCAAGGAGCAAGCGTGTCCCGTAAGGTGATCGGGGAACGCTCTTTCAACGATTACTTTACATTTCTCATCGTAACCGACAAGACAATAGGCCAACGACTCAATGGTAGAGCTTCGGATCACCAAAGAATATGCGATAGGGATTCCCTATAGGGCCACTTAAACAGGAAACCGAAATAGAAACTGCTCCGCCCGCTTAAAAAAGGTAGGCTTACGATAAATTTCAGGAAGGATAAATATAACCGTGTCTTAAAGCTAACATTTACCCTAAGATAAAACTGAACTGTCATCTTAATCTTAACCCTAACCCTTCCCTAAACCTAAACCCTACAATATACATGACAAAAACCCAACTTCAACTTTGACCTCAATCTCAAACTTAATCCTAACCCTAACCCTCACCTTAATTCTCAACATAATTTTCCCGGAAATCGGACCGCAAAGACACATTTATTGTGGGTGGTTCCTATTCCAGTGTCCTGTTTAGGCTGTCATAAAATGCATCCTTGCCGACTTTGCTTTCGAATCCCAGGTTATCCAAACCTAGGATTTTGTATGGCTGGTTGACATCCGAAAATCGGTCAGTCTCTTTTTCTCTATTGATTTTCCTTCTCGTATAATGAAGTTGTATATGCAGACCAGTTCTATCATCTTCTTGATGGAGGAGCCTGACTTTAACGGCAAGTGCTTCTTAAGTTCTATTCAGGGAATTCACATACGAGCAAAGGACCAGTGAGTGAACTCGAATATCAAGTGAACTTCTATAGCACGTTTTCTTTTCAAGCTTCAATACTTTCACTTGAAATTTTTCTCTTTGCTGCTTCTTCTGTTCAAACATGACTCGTCTACACTGATAGTATTTCAATGGATAAGAATACGGATTTTGATTACAAGTCATACGATGAAAATCACCTTTCAAAATACGATTGCCTCTGACCAGCTAACAAATGTGTTTTATATATTACAATCCTTAAGCACTATCTCACTGCACAGATGTTTTCAGTATCTCCAACCACAGATTAACAATGTCAACAAAGACATGGGAGACTGAAATAACCATTTCTGGTTCGTTAGACATCATCATCTGGTCCTACTCAACCCCAGGTGGGTCCCCCCCGAGGCTTGAACCCGTGACATGTTGATCACAAGTCCAACTCTCTAACCAACTGCGTCAGGGGTTCATTGTCTTGCCAGTTTAGATCGGGAATGTAGACATTAGCTGATGAACGCTCACTGATCGGTCATGGGACTCACTCCTCCCATTCTGCCATGGGGCTCACTCACAGCCGGAAATGGCCAATCTAGCTCCCCTTTTCTTTGTCGGAAATGTTAACTTGCCTATACTACTAGCCACTGTGTGGCTGCTGGCGGGGCTCGAGAATGAGTCTCAAAGCAGAACGGTACAAGTGAGTTCCGTTACCGATCGGTGAGCGTTCATCAACGAATGTCACCTACCCATTGTAAATGCCTACATATTCTACTGGAGGCATATATATATATATGAGAAGAAAAGGCGATCTCAGGGACTATAGGTGTATTGTCCTGACGTTTCAAAAGCATACAAGCTTCCATCGTCGGAGGTGAGTATCGTACCACGTCTCACAATTGTGACGTGGTTAGGTGCATATCCGTCCTAGGTTCTCCCGCGGTGGAATTCACGTTTGGCCTAATTCCGTGTTTGCTCCTACGTTCGATGAGCTGCGCCCGGAGGGCCTGGTAGGCTGCCGGAAGGGCGACACAACGGTTGATCGACGTAGGCTCCGTGTGCCAGGCTTCGATTGTTTCCCTGGTTACGCGGTCATTACCTCGACCCAGGATTTCGGCGTTTTGGAAGGCGAACGTGTGCCCAGAGTTTGCACAGTGTTCTGCCACCAGGGACAATGTGTCCATTCTCCTCACTGCCCGCACGTGTTCGGTAACACGGGTCTGCAACCGCTTCCCGGTCTCTCCGACGTAGTTAACTTCACAGGAGTCACATTGGATCCGGTAGATGATGTTTGACGTCTCATCTCGTGGAAGGGTGGCTTTCGGTCTCATAACTAGATTCCGAATGGTTGAATCCGGTCGATGGGCGATTCCGATCCCCAGCGGTCTGAGGAGGCGGGAAACTGCCTCAGAGACGCCGTCAATGTATGACAGTGCACGCCAGACTTTTGGCTGTTCTGTTACAAGATTTTGTCTTGGTTTGGCCAGCCTGCTGCGTTCGATGAAGTTACGCGGGTATCCGTTGGTTTATAGGAAAGCGACCAACACACGCCAAATCTTGAGTTACCACAGTAAGCACCCGTTGTGCCACAAAAGCAGCTGTGTGTGAACTCTCTACAGAAGAGCAGAAACACATTGCAGCGAGTCGGACGACAAAAGGGCAGAACTCCGTTACCTCCAGCGCCTGGGTTTGGGTATGGCTGGCTGATGACGGCTAATAAGCCAGAAATGGCCATTCCAGTCTCCCTTGTCTTTGTCGGTCATGTTATTCTGCCTATATACTTAGCTGCCTTACGGCTGCTGGCGGGGCTTGAGAGTTAGTCCCAAGGCACAACGGGACGAGTGAGTCCTGTAACCGATCGGTGGGCGCCCCATTACCATTGTCAATATTCCCGATCGAAACCGGCGTATAGACTTGCGGTTGACTTAATGTGTCCTCACAGCCACACACATCTTGAGGTCATTGTTTTCTCTAAGACAAATGTTAAAAGTGGATGCCGATAACGTTGATGCACCGGCTTTCATTCACACCTCGTTTTGCACATTTTTGGCTCAGTTTACGAATAAGACCGTTTTTAAGCTGTTTTTCGAAAAAAATTGGCATCAGAGTGACTCTAAGATCTCCAAATGATCAATAGAATAAATTTTGGGTTTCTTGTGGCCTCATTCGGCCTTGGTCTGAGCAAACAATTGGCGCATGTTATTTGTCCTAACTTAGCAGATGAATATGTTAGCATATAATAAGCAAAAATTAATTCAAGATACTCTCGTCCTTAAAGCGCACACGTTTGGTCAATCTCCTTTAAGGATTTCCAAATCACATCTACCAAGTGTTCAAAGGAAGTATTTGTGAGTTGAGCGGGTGAATTCGTAGACTTCGTGCATTTTTGCAAGCGTGTGCATCTTTAATGCCGTTTAAATGACAAAAACACTAAAAAGTTGTATGGTGCCAAAGTTACTGATTGTGCTGTTAGGCCACCATGTGGATGACGCTTTGTGAAGAATTCGGGTTAATAAGAAGGCGAGATTGAGATGGCCTGTTGTCAGATTTCAGGATACAAGGATAGTGTACAAACGCTCAGGTCCGTTTTCCTCCACTTTCTTTGGGTAAAACCCACCAAAAAAACTATGCCTTAATACCACAGTAGCTCGCGTAACTCATGAAATGTAACCCAACGTTCAAAAATAGTATCTCAGTTAGAAAGGATCGCTTAAGTGCGATTATAGAAATGCTTAGTGTGCAGCACGATGCCAAGGCCTAACATTTACGCCGAGATGCGGGCGTTTAAATGCACGTATTTTTCACTGTAAGCGAAAATTACAGTCTATAAAAAGAACTACCTTTTGTTGATTTTATACGCCCACTTACATCTAAAAATATTGCTGACAAAATGTGCCCAAAAAATATCTCATCTTATGCGCATTTTGTGGACAATTGTCTCTGTTTTGCATTTTTACTATGAAGATAGGGTGTCTTTGGATTCAAAATTTACTTGCAATTGTCAGATTATTTAGGATTGTTAAATGTCTCTTCAAGTAGCTTCATATGCGCAGACTCATCAGTGCTACGTATAAAGTATAAAAAACAGGCTTTATCCATTGCAAACTTTTATGAGCAATATATGGAGACTTCTAATGATAAAGGACTGTTTGCTTGTTTCCTTAAATATAAAAGTTCTGGCTTGCATACTGGAAACCTTAAGAGCAGATGCATCAAAAAGTCTGGTTAAAAATTCTTCGGTAATTAAAAAACTTTATTAAACTGAAAGCTGTCTTTGCCTCGAGTTAAAAATTTGAAGATGTAATTTTCAAAAAATACCTACAAAGAATGCTAGTTTAAGGCATGCTTCCTTTTTCCCCTGTTTTAATTCACGAGGACATCAAAAACCACTGAAAATAATAAGATTACATCAGTAGACCTTTCCAGAGTAGCACTTGTTCCGGCGGTCGAAAAGACGTGCATGCTTTCACCCCACCGAGATGGCATTCATGAATTCCGATTGAAGTTGCATGAATTACGACACTAGGCAGTTGCGTTTGGGACCCATACTTGCGCAACTCAATGTGAAGAGCCTTTTAATGCTTCATACTGACTGCCTTGAGAAGCCGCTAGTTTCCATGGTGACAAGTGACGCTTTGTTTCAGCCTGGTGACACATAGCCCAGGAGTCATAATTTGCCTTTCTGTTCGACGAAATGGTCTGATTCATCTATGCCTTCTCTTGCATATTTTTCGGTCGGATTACAGGTGAATTTGCGCTACCTATTCCGGTGTCCTACGCCTAACACTAACACTAATTTTCGCCTCAACCTCCTGGAATTTCGTACAAGTCCACGCGTAATACGGGGTACTTAGTCCTGTTCCCTACATATTTTCAAGATTCACAATTGTTCCTTCCTTTGTCTAGCAGTCATGGGACGAAAATCGACTGATGTTTATACTTAAGTGACTGTTTGAGCTGCCGGAAATACGAGCCATACGTGATAGATACTTCCTCTAAAACTTCTCTGTTGGCTGTATTGCTAAGCGACTGTTGGTTTTGATGTCACTCGTGAACTTTCGTCATACATAGCCGATTCCCGGCCATCTTTGGACAGTCTCTGCTACCCTTACCAAATTGTCTGAGATAAGGTTTCTTCGATCAGGCAAAATGTAGGCGTGCTACGGGCGTTCTTTCCATGTAGGACACTTTGACCTTGTATATACTACTCAGCATATCAACAATTATTCCATGAGTTGCGGAGCGATCCGGTTATTTTTTCCAAACTTTCGTCTTCCAGCAGCTGCAGGTTTGCTATATGGGGGAAAATCGGCTGCAAAGCGTGTCATAGTATACCTCAAACGTTATTTTATCAAACATTTAATGCGACTTACATTATTCTTTGACTTAAAAATCAGTCCATCTGAAAGAAAAAAAACCGAAATAAATAAAGTAATACCATTTTTTGTCGAATTTCTTTATATATATATATATATATATATATATATATATATATATATGGCAAAGACGTTATACCGTACTTCCGACATAGATACTAGCTAAAAGCCCAGACACGTGTTTCGCCGATGTTTCTGCTGCTGTGTGACACAGCAACGAGGGGTTCGGCTCCTCAGTGGGTCCCCAGCGTTCTCTATGTGGTTTCTGGTATATGGACTCCAGAGAATAATCGGGTAAATAATTTCTGAAATTATTAAGTGCAGGACATGGAGTCAGGTGCTTCGGACATGACTTTTTAGGGTCAGACCCGAAAGTTCAATGAACTTTTGGGTCGAAGACAATCAACCACTGTGGAATAACCACGTAATGCCCATTCTACAAACAAGTAGTACTACAAGTTGTATGAATCTTATATGGCAAAGACTTTATACCGTACTTCCGACATAGATACTAGCTAAAAGCCCAGACACGTGTTTCACCGATGTTTCTGCTGCTGTGTTACACAGCAACGAGGGGTTCGGCTCCTCAGTGGGTCCCCCAGCGTTCTCTATGCGGTTTCTGGTATATGGACTCAAGAGACTAATCGGGGAAGTAACTTATGAAATTATATATATATATATATATATATATATATATATGTGATAGTGTGTGGCTCACCGATCTGTTTAAGGAACATTTATGTTCCGTTGTGCCCTGGAACTCAGACTAGAGTACTCACAGGCAGTCGCATAGCGACGTGTAGCATATGTTGATAATGTGGAACCGACAAAGACAAGAGAGACTGGAATGGCCATTTCTGGCTTATAAGCCGTCATCAGCCAGTCATAACCAATCCCAAGTGTGGAACACCTTGGATTCGAACCCGCGACCTTTGATATTTGAGTCGAAATTTCGGGTCTGACCCTAAAAAGTCATGTCCGAAGCACCTGACTCCATGTCCTGCACTTAATAATTTCAGAAATTATATATATATATATATATATATATATATATATATATATATATATGATAAAAAGGAAGAAAGGTTCTTCGGAAAATGCGAGTTTTACTTGCATTTTCCGAAGAACCTCTTCCTTTTTTCATTATATCAACTCGGAATGCATACTATCTCTGATCCACCATATATATATATATATATATATATATATATATATATATATATATAGGCAGAATAACATAACCGAAAAATACAAGGGAGACTGTAATGGCCATTTCTGGCTTATTAGCCAGTCCAGTCATTCCAGTCTCCCTTGTCTTTGTCGGTTATGTTATTCTGCCTATATACTAAGCTGCCTTACGGCTGCTGGCGGGGCTTGAGAGTTAGCCCCAAGGCACAACGGGACGAGTGAGTCCTATAACCGATCGGTGAGCGCCCCAGTACCATTATATATATATATATATATATATATATAATTAAAGGAGTTTATTGATTGGGTTACACGATATACTCGTCCTGTTGCATCTTGGTGCTCAGATTTCGTATGCGGGCGCCTAGTGACGAGTAGCATATGAAGAAATTGCCCCAAACGACAAGGGAGACTTGAGTAGCCAGTTCTGGTATGTTAACCATCATCCCACAGCCATATGTAACCCCAAATGTCGAAAGCAGGTGCCAGCGACAGCCAAAAACAGAAATGGTCAATTCAGTTTTGTTTTTCGTTGTCCATACATATATGTGTATGTAAACATAGAAAGCGGCTCGTATTCTAGCTGAGTTAACGAGCTTAAGAGAGGATGAGGCATAGAAATAGTTGCTTAACTTTATAAAGCGTTCAAAGCGCGAAAAATTAGCGTTCCTAGGTAATATCTCCACGAGCTTCGTTTCGATTGCTTTTTGAGAACGCCGCACGCTGAAATACCCTGAAGGAAATTAAGCTTGCTGTTTCCAAAACTAGGTTTTATCGGTTCGTGTTTTGGTTTCAGTTTGTGGCACGAAAAGCAGAGCTGAATACACGTGAATAGGGCAGTACAGTTCGTACGGGCCCACGGTCAAAGTCGGCATGTCAACCACCTCAAGAAATAGGGATAACCACTGCCCATAAGGGAGCGAAACGGTGTCTCGTGCTTATGTTTTGTTTTAATGAGAAAACCATTCGTTAAATGCCATTAACTCTGTCTCTCTCTCTCTCTCTCTTTTCATCTTTTCCGGTGGCTAGGCAAGCTTAAGACTAGGGGAAGTGGGTATTATCGCAGTGACTGGTTTTATGCACGAACATGAAGGAGTTTTAGGTAGCTCATCGGTGTTGACCGCGTGCCACACTACCTCAATGCAGTTGATAAGGATTCTTGCGCTCCAATCGTGTTTCGCCCTCGTCCTTGGTGTTTGAACCCTGAGGATTGAGCAAATGTGATTTTGAATAAAACTTCTCTTCTTCTCAAACGTCTTTGTGTGACTTTGGATTTAGATCACTGCTGTGATCATTGTAACAGATTTTATGTCAGCTGCTTTGAAGGAGGACTATTGACATAAAACCTGCAGTGGTCTCTCCGTCAGCTCCCTCAACGACAGGCTGCCAACCAGTTGGACATTTGAGGATGACATGGGACTAGGTAGCATGCACTGCGTACGGTTTATCATTAATGGGCTCACTTGGTCACTTTTCTCATTGCAGGTTTTTGCCCTCTCACTAATGCCCGTAAATATTTTAACTTCATAAACCGTACTTCCAAGATAGGTACTATTTAAAAGCCCAGACACGTGTTTCACCAATGTTTCTGCTGCTACATGACGCAGCAACGAGGGTTTCGGTTCCCCAGTGTGTCCCCCAGCGTTCTCTATGCGGTTTTTGGTATATGGACTCTAGAGACTAATCGGAGAAATAACTTCTGAAATTATTAATTGCAGAACATGGAGTCAGGTGATCCAGACATGATTTTTTAGGGTTAGACCAGAAATTTCAATTAACATTTGTGGCCAAGACAATCATCCACTGTGAAATAACCACGTAATGCCCATTCTACAAATAAGTAGTACTACAAGTAGTATGAAATGTTTATGAGCTCACTTGGTCACTTTTGTCATTGCAGGTTTGTGCGTTCACACCAATATCCATAAATCTTTTAATTATATATAGATATAAAGTCTCGAACAATTGTCATTGAAAATTAGTTACAGTTGGTAGTTTATAACCAACCAAATTAAAGGCTGAAGAATCCGATTTTCCTGCATATATTACGACAATGTCAGAGCAAATGGTTGTGACGAGCAAGTATGTGGCCCCATTGAAAAAATTGGAGGCGAGAACGCCTGCAATACGGAATGGTGATATATACAGTTTTCAGGGGGTAAACGAAGTTATAAGATAGTTGTTTTAAGGAAGCCAAAGTTAAGAAGTAATATGTTCATCATTGGCTTGTTTAAGTACACCAATGGAGCGTAAAAATGCGAGCACGCAACTTCAAATGCTGGAAATTTGGAACTATGAAGGGGCGTTAAACATAAATTCGAAGTCATTATTTAGATAGTCAAGGCTCACTGGGCCCAGCACATTAGGAACAATCGAATTGGTGGAGAACGCGTGAGGAATGTATCGTTAAATCCGACACTCATGAGCGCCACGACTGAAGATCCATTCAAATTTGACAAAGTTAATAGCCTAACCTCTAAACTTGAACCTTTTTCTAAAACCTAGCCCTAAACCCCTAGCTCTAACCCTAACCCTAAACCTTAGCCAGATGCTAACCTTGATGATAACACTTGAGGGAGGTGCGGAGGGAAATGAGCGAAAGTGAAGAGGCCAAATGAAGTTTTTTAAATGACATATGTAGGTTGGTTATATAAGAATGGACTAAGTGTGGCCACATGTTCGATCGTTACCAGCAGGTCATATCGAAAAGGCAGTTAATTAAAAAGTTGTCAGTAGCTCTAACAGTAGCGCGTTAGAGCCAAACCGTGAAGCCGCACGTGGGCATAGGCGGCGTATACATGCTCAATCCTCAAAAAATGCCTTGCCGAAAAGGAAGACTGACCTGCATTTCGGTAGTGGATGCGTGGGTTCTGACCTCCTAGCAGGCCTGCAACACCCTCAGCGTCGCCAGCGCCACGAGCACGATTTCTGGCGGCCGCCAGACGTACCTGAAAGAACTCCTCCATCGCGGAACTGGAGTAGTGAGCTCCTTGTTGGTAGGCAGGGTCCGCATTTTTTTCCGAATTCGGGTAGACCATAGCCACTATTAAACGCCAGTTGTAAGCGCGAACATGGCAGTAAACGCGTAAGGTGGTTAGTTAGGGTGATTAGGAGAAAGAAACAATTGTGTTGTTCAGTTAAAAAGGCAGTAGTTTGTATCCCAGGCAACCTGGGATATCCGGTTGCGATTAGGGGGTGCTTAACAGATGAACTAGTACGGCTGAAGTTGTGGATTCCCTTCATTGAAGGAGGTGACTAATTATAATATTCGCGGTTGGCAGGTACACCAAAACAAACAAATCACAACTGACACACCAACTATAACTTACAAGCAGCAAACAGCGCGGATGTCCAATAGGAAACGTTGCGGGAGGTTGACGACCCCATTAATATGCACCCAGCGAGTTTTCAGTGTTTTTCATCGCTGCATTTCCACAAAGCTTTACGATGGTCTCGACTGGAGGGTGGACTGGGTTGCTCTTTGGGACTAGTCTGATTCAGCGGGAAACTATGCTTCCAAACTAACCAATCAACCACCCGTTCATTAAATTTGTGGGATATCTCCAGAGATTTCACGTAGATCAAACTGTCGGAAGCTAGGCCTGCAAGCAATCTGGCGTGCTAAAAGCAATCATGGTGCGCTAAAAACCATGGCTTGACGGTTGCCGACGGATGGGATAAAACGGACAGTGTGGTCAGTCCAGTGCATGCATGTGGGGATTGGTCGACTGGTGAACTGTGAGTCAGGCTGCAGTGGCTCCGTCTGAAAGTGGTGTTTATGGCGCTCCATTTAAGTGGTATCCGAGCCGCCAGCCTAAGAATAAGACCAGGTGAGCACTGGAACAATTTGTTTGTTAATCTGAACTTTCGAACCTCGGGCAGGAATTCATCGTCAAAGATGACCGCCGCAACAAGTATCAGCCAATCAATGATCAGTAACACGGGTCTGGAGGTGGCTGCGCAATGCCATGTGTGCCGGCGACCGATTGGTACACCGACTGACTGTTGCCTGTTATGTTGCTGGTGTCATCTTTGACGATGGATTCCTGGAGGAGTTCGAAAACTCGCACTATGTTGGCATCTATTAAGAAACTGTGGAAATAGCTTAACAAACGTAGTACGCGCTGCAGGACGTCGTGGAATAAAACGGGATTGAAACCTCGGAATCACAAACCTGGCTTGTTGGGGTGGTCCGATTGTGCAATCACCGAGTTCAGCTGAGACTGATTGTCGGAATCGCCACCAGCCCTGCAGCCGAATGCGCACGCACAGTTTAGGGCTAAGAAGGTAAAAAAGACGGTTGGAGGTTCATCGATTGATTTTCTATCGGGTGCAACCCGAGGGTAAAAGCTGAACCGGTAGTTCTCTTTTTGAGCATGCCTCGTTTAAGATAGTAGTTAGAAACCAAAATTTGCCCGATCCCTTTCTATATTTGATAAAACGGCTTAATGCCGATTTTTGAGGTCAGAAGGAGTAATAAGAAATTAAGGGCTGTTTTCAAATATATCAACGGGCACGGTTTCTATGCTTAGTTAAACTGTGACACAAAACATCTTTAAACTCCTGCTACTCTAGCATACCCACAGGCCCGGTGATAAATAATCGAAAGTGTATGTTCAATGAAGTTGACTTATTGAATCTCTATCCTTTGAAGATGGAGCCAAACTTTACAATTTTGCATAAAAACGATCGGTTTTCGATATAAGAAGAATTCAAGGCACTCCGGTGATTGTTAGTATGTTCGAAATGGCTTTGTTTGCCAACTTTCATTGCGTTGGAGTTATACGAGTTGGACTGTTTCTGAAGTAGTTTCCTGGTGAGGTTCGTATCCTTTCACAGGAATCCTTCAAAAAGCCCAATTGTTGAATTTCAAAGGGTTCCAAAACGTATCAATCAGTTCAGGACGCAGAAATTAGGTAAGTATTTATCTTCACTATACAAAAATAACCAACTCTTGTCTCTTTAGAGGCCTTGATTGACCCTCCTTGATACAGTTTTTCCTTCCACCCTTATGTCTGTGCACCGTACCTTAAAAGTACTCTGAGGTTGAACGCTAGTTTCCTGACCTGTTTAATCTCTACTCTATTTCACAAGTTTCCTCTGTCAACGGGTCTAGGGTGTGCCACAAATTTTCGGTGAGGGGTCCTTCGCTTTGTACTTTCCTGCAACTTGTTTTGAAGGAGAGGCAACTGCACCGACTGCACAGATCCCCTGTCTGCTGACTTCGGAAACTCCACCTTGTCGATACCAATTTCCGGAGGTTACTGTTGTTGCTGCTGCTATGATTCCATAGGCCTGCTCGTAGTCCTCTGTGCGTTGCTTTATGCAAATGCTGGCCGAAGGATCGCGCGAAATCGAGACTGTTGTTGGTTCATCTACCTTAAGTACAAAGCACAGCATAAATACTGTTGTTCTGCAATCAACAACCGTCCTTTGAAACCCACTAATCACTCCTTTTATAACGTTTGCTTTTAGGCCAGGAACACTAAAGATTCAGCTGTGCCGGTTGAAGGTAATAACCACCATAAAATGCTGAGCTTAAACAGCAACCATCAACTGGGCCAAAAACGCAATCTTCAAGTACACCAGCGGCGCTTCTAAATGCCCTGAAGCAACAGGACCTAGAGAGTTTGGTAATTTAATAGCTTCGGTCGGTATGCCGAACGAATGATTGTCTTATTGGCTTTGTCAAAAGACGCACGCAAAAACCCGATCGGACCACGCCGAATTTGACCATTGATGAGCCCATCGTCGATTTTGAAGATGTCCACCATAGGCTCCACAGTAGGGTGGTGCAGGGACGGTGACTTGCGCTAGATTATAGTGAGAGTAGACTTGCACTATATCTATCGCACTCCCTGTTCTACTACCCGATCTGGGTCCAGTGCCTGGTGAGCACATCACTACGCCAAGAACGGCTCGGGGTAGTCAGTTATCTCCTCATACCACTCGAGACCGAGGTGGCACAGCGGTCAGTTGAATCCATTCAGAGCCAGGGAGCGAGACCTTAGGATCTGCTGCTACGGCAAAATACGCCTGGAGTCCTTTATAAGCTCTGGTAGAATCTCAAGCAAAGAGAGTGGTTGGAGGTAACGACAAGATTACTCTGGTCGCGGATGGTCGGCGGAGTGATGCCGACTCTCGAATCGTGACTGAGCCGACATTTCTGACGAGTTCAGCGTCCCCCGTGAATGTTAACAACCATGAGAATCACAAATTTTGTTCGCATTAATGTTCTCTAGCTCGTATTTCACCAGCTTGTAAGTTCTCTGCGTAGAACTAGACATTTGCGTGGGCAGAATAACCACTCCTTCGTGGGCACGCACGAATGCGCCCTCTTCTGTCGGATGGTACTACACAGTCCAATGATCAAATTATCCCCAAGCCTAATACAAAAAGCCACTAATGGCTTGGAGGAGAGCTAACAACTGCGAATACTGAGGCATCTAATGTTGGAAATCAGGTTTTTAAGTTGTAGCTGCTCTCCGGTAACAGTAGGCTCATTGTACGTCAGATGACTGCATCCGTAATTTTCGATGCTGACGGGTTCAAGAGGGATAATGAAGAGCCGGGCAAAAAGTTCTTGTTCACATCATTGAGTTTCCTTTTTAGCCTACTTTGAAGGTTGGATGTTTATCTGTATTTCTATTCAGAAGGCAGGATGTGGGCTTTGGGAAGGGAAGTCCTCTCCGTGCGTGGCGGACAACCAACCGTACATATTAAAGTTTACATGGTCCTTATATACTTCATAGTAGCGTTGCTCATAAGAGTTATTCACTCCAGCGTAAAACAGACGTTCCATTGCGTTTGAAACTTATCCATAGTTGTCATCTGTTTTAACTCCACAATGGCATACTTCAGACCCCTGTTTCTCAAAGATTCGTCAAGGTTCAAACAGCTATTCCAACAAGCTGGTATTTAGAAAACACCCCTAGTGTGGCACCATTTAGGCCATCGTTGTGTTTTATCCTTTTACCTTGCCATTTTCGAAAGTGTCCACCCATAAATACTGCCCCTTCGGTGATAAACCTCCGCTTCGTTTTTTGCGTCCAATGCAAATTTTGTAGGTGTAATAGTTACGATAATTGAATTCCAAATAGGTAACTTGAGCGACCTTTTTTCTATCTCCTATGAAAACCGGTTTGTTTGCTGACTGAACAAGTTGAATAAGCAAATAAGATCCCAAATGTGTGGCCTAAGTTTTCTTATTTCCCAAATTGGCTTGCAGTTTCAAAGGCATAAAGGAATTTACTGTTTGAAAATTATTCAATGCTTTTAACTTCCTCTAGAAAGCGAATCCATTTTTAGGTGGGAGGATCGGACATTTCTATGGGTAATATTGTGTTTCTCAGCAAGTCAAACTGTGTCAGATAACACACTGGATAAGATGAAGAGGATACTTTTGAGCGAAACTTGTTTCTTTATAGTTTCGTACAGTATTTCCTAGATGGGACTGAAATTCTCGCGAGAGGTGACAATTGCGTGATCCGCGAGTTGCCTGAATCATGGTTTAAGGGCCACAGTATATTACACAAGGGCAATTACCTCGCTAATAAACGGAAGAAGATAAAATCGGTCCATCATTTATTTATTAAAGAGTTATTTCTTCAGAACACGGTAAAATGTCCTGCCAAAAACGCTGTGAACTCACTTACCTTGACCCGTTTTGTCTTTGCAGTTTAGATAAGGGACTATTTTTACTGGTTTAACTTTAAAACAGTTGTACCTTCAACCCCTTAGAACTCTGAGGCAGCTAGACCGCTCTCGGCGCACCAGTCATAAAGATGTCTTTTTATTTCTTCGTCTGGCACGCACAGTTAGATACCACCAGTTTTTTTCAGTAAAGGCCATAGCAATCTGGAATAAACTACTCAGAAGTATCAAAATTCAGCAAAGCTATCCTTATTTTAAGATAGCTGCACGTGTTTTCTGCATTCACGTCACTTTTTGCGAATTTTGGATGCCGGCTCGGTAAAATCTCTCTTCCATTTTGATGTCGTTCGTGGACTGTATGCAATCGTAATCTACTAATTCCTCAGTCGACAGCGAGCAGCCCTTCGCAGACACGCCATTATCTGGTGCAGACTAGTGGATCTATAACACTGAGGAGAGAATGACTCTACCGTAAATCTGTGTCAACCCTTCCTGTCCCAAACTTCAATCATTCAAAGAGCTGCATTATTTTCCTTAAAAAAAAACACTTGATAGAAAGATCAGGCTTTTTTCCCTGTTGGCTTGATTATCTAATGCATATCTCTTATGACTGTGCCTGTAAACTGGCAATAAATAAGTAAACATTTGGTGTTTAGGTTCAGTTTGGCCAGAAAAAACGGCCAGTCAGGGAGCGCTCAGGCGAACTCCAACGCCAGTGACGGTGAGCCAGATGACTGAGCAATCATCGCGCCACCCTCCAACACGGGTGATGTAATTTCAGCGGATAACGATCCGCCTGGCAGCCATCAAACAATTAGCGCGCCAGAGGACAGCCATCCTTGATGAAGGGGGAGCAGTTAATTGTTATAGGTATGCGGTAGCACAGCGACTGCATCCTATAAATACTGCAACGCCCTATGTACGAAATACCCGTATCTGATACTGTCTGTGATTATGGGTGCGAGTTGTAATCCGAAACGCAAGGCGAATGAAGCTCTTGTCCCAGCGATCGCATCTACTTCTTCTCAGTTCCAAGATAATACATACAGAAGGACCGGGCTCATTTAGCATTCTCTTTACGACATTCGTCCGTGGATAAAGACCTCACACAGTAGTGTACCCATTTCCCACGGTCCTCTAAGGTGGGCCAAAAGAGTGATAAGTAGTGGAAAGTGGACGACTAGCTGTCAGGGAAATTTGGAGCAATGCTGTCACGGATTTGGGCATTGCGGATGACAATGGATGTGCCGAAGATGAGAAGCGACTGTTACTGTGGTTACGAGATTTCAATACTTCCTTTGTGACTTTACTGACTCATTTTAACTGAATTTGTGGGAATGCATTCTGCTATCAACTTAGATCGCTTTAAAAGGCGGTCGAAAAAGAAATCGCCCACCAGGTGTTAAAACACTGACCCAAAAAGAAATTTGCTTGTGATCTGTAATTCATTGGATGATCAGCCCATGAAAACTGTAATTAGTAGCTACCTAGTGTGTTTTTGATTGATAGCACTTATTTTCAACCGTCCGATTGGAAGCTGCACAGTCCAAGTCAGCATGTTACACCTCCATCAGCAGAACACATAGTTCAAAAGAAGAGGCAATTTAAGTCAGATCATCTCGAAAAGAGTTAGTATGATTAAACATGGACACCTAAAATTGAGGTGTAGCCAGGAAATCAGGGAAATTCAACCGACGATGATAACCCTTGTCTCGCAGCCTCTGTCCTTACATTTATGCATAGTCAACAACATGCTATTTTGTTGACAAAACAACCTATCGGATACCTTTTCAAATAACCTGCTTCAAAATCAGGGGATGAAACAATCGTTAGTGTTTGTCTTGCTGAGCATCCTGAGCACTCTGGGTCATCGAGTTTTTGAAAGTGACCAGGAGAGGTTGACTTCTGTTGGGGAAAATGACGTGGCGTTGGTCAATCTTTTCTGTTAGGAAGACGGAATACTGACGTTCCGGTTTGATTTTAATTCTTTCCTGGGATCGCATGATGATAGCATATAAATGAAAAACTAAAACGTCGGTTTTTATGAACTTAAGTTTTCGATTAGTCCTTGTCAGGCTTATGCAAGTAGAATGACATTACCGACAAATACAAGGGAGACTGGAATTGCCATTTCTGGCTTATTAGCCGTCTTCAGCCAGCCATACCCAACCCCAGGTGGTGCCTCACCCGAGACTCTAACCCGCGATTTCTTGATACGAAGCCAAACGGCAGGAGTGAGTCCCGTGACCGTACGGTGAGCTTTGGTGCGTTGTGGAAGAACAGCCAAACTGACTAATTGTCGTGGGTCAAGCGTTGAAAAATGTCCGAACCATGGTTGATTACAGTTTAGTTCTGTTCGATGCCTTTAGTGGGGAGAGAAAGGCGACTAATGTTTTGTGGTCGTCCTTAAGCGAGAAGTGACAGGACGAGGGTACGAACGTCTGGGACTTAACTTGGGCCGGCAAAGCTTGATAACTTGAATCAGTGCCTTCTGCGAGCACACGCTTAGGTTGGTTAATCTTATGGCTCCCGCCTCTGCGGTCACGAGTGTCCGCTGGCGCAGAAACGTGGAACCACCCACCGGCACTTTGTAGATGGCTCTGAGTACTCGGTTAACGTCTACCCTGTGGTAGCTGGCAACCAAGTGAGCCGAAATTGCGCTAGAGATGGACTTTGTCATGCTTTATTTATTCAGGCATCATAGTGTTCTCGATTCCCCTTGGGCAGGCCCCCCGTCGTTTGACCAATATAATTTGCCCCGTAAGATCCAGTGAAGGCATAGATGCAAATGTAAGAGATCTCTTAGGGTCATTTCATTCTTACCTTCAACAGGAAGAAGCGGGGGCTTGAAAAATTAGCCTTCTATTGGCGTCTCGATGTGTAGGATAGTTCAGGTGACGTTGTATAAGTTCGCTGGTGGCCTGGTCTCCTCGAAACAACAATTGGAGGAATAACTCTTTTTCAGCCGTTTGTACGTCATTTTTTGGTTGGGCGTTCTTTCCTGTATCTCGTCAGGAACTTATAAGAGAAACTCATGCACTTAAGATAACTAGCTTGTACTTACTCCCTGGTTCTAACATGCCTGAAATACCTTATCCGGTTTTTTATGAATAATATTCAATTTTACTTCTCTCCTGCAACTTATATTATTGTAGAGGCCTGACGAGGAATAATCGAAGATGTTTGTTCGAAAAACGTGGCTTCTTAAATGCTTACATTGAAAGGATCGCCAAACTTGAAATTAACATGTTCAAATAATTTTATCCATGCAGTCGAATGGGGCCGAATTGACTTATGTGTTATCTTCAGACAGCTATGTCTCAACTCCACAGATAGTAGCTTGTAACCCAAAAATGTGTTTCATTGGTGTTGTGCTCCTCGAAAATTCAAGATCAGTGGTTGACCTCATCATTGGGTCACCAGCGTCCTCTGAGTGCTTTCTGGTATATACTTCGGTTTCTTAACTTTCTCAGAAATAAATGCGTCTTACTTTGAACAAATATTTTGCAATAATGCCTTTTAGGCATTGTCTGAAATTCCATATGAAGATTTGAATTAAAGTTCATTAACTTCGGTGGGACAGCATGGTAATATGCGTAAATTGCCAACTTTTGATTGTGTTGGGAAGAAGGTTGTTCGATCGCCGGAAAAATTCCTTTATGAATCTCAACTTTTGAACTCGTATCGCATCTCGTGCCTAAACTGGCCTTGTAACTACACAGGGTAGATATAACTTATGCTCGGATTGCGTATACACGAACGTGAGGTTATTGTGCGACGTGGTGACGGATGCTCACAAGTGCCTGCCGACACCTACGAAACGGGTCATTAATTTAACCTGACAGCTCCCAGGGGTAATCGCCCACGCTTTATGTAAGGCAAGCCGGGAATTTCCTGATCGATATATCGATCCAGCGCCTCATCTGTTTCTGAAAATCGATTCCTGCCGTAGTTTGAATGCTACAAAAGTCAGTAGTATATAAATTTTGAGTGATTTATTATATTCCCACCATGTCTTTTGGTCCCAGAAATTGCTTAGTCGGGATGAACTGATTTTTGGGTAGGGATACCATGTGTGGCCGCCCAAATAGGAACCGCACCCCCAGCCCGCTTAAAATAGGTAGCTTTGGGGTAAATTTTAGGAAGGTTAAATATATCCGTGTCTTAACGCTAACAGTAACTCCAACATTAAAACTAAACTGTCACCTTAATCTTAGCTCAAGCCCTATCCTAAACTTAAACCCTACAGTTAACACGATAATAACCTTAACCCTTAGCTTACTCATGACCCCGCTTCTAGTCCTAGGTCTTCCCTATCTAGGCTTGAGGCGTGACTGGCTGGCATGAGCAAATAAATCGAACCGGAAAAATGCTCGACTCCCTTGCTTTCTTGGGCGCTAATCGCTCTGCAACGGCATGCCAAGACCATCGACCAGTGTTAATCACAAGACGGAATGCTAGTTTATAGTCGGTTATGATCATTACCATGTTATTTACATGTCAGCGTTCTGTGTGTAGGCCTTGCCTTATTAAATACTGCACAATGAACCTGTGGAATCAGTTCTCTCGAGCATTAAGACCGCCTCCTCCTCCCTCTCTTCACAAAGGCTAGTTCTGTTTATCAGTAATTCTCATTTTGGAATATGGCCTTTCCCACCTACATAAAACGGGAGATGTCTCCCTACTGGTGTTTCATAACCTTGATGGAAGAACAAGAAAATAGAGAACAAAAGATGACTGTATAGGTTGCAAAACACTGTCGCCTGCCATGGGAGCTTTTGGTTCGCGTCCGGCCCATGACTCGTCGTTTTCTAATGAGCAAGTTACCAAGGCACATCGCCATGGTTACGGGCGCACAAACGCATAAGCAGGCCTCTACAAACTGGCAGCTCTATCCTCTGGTTGTTGGTTTGAAACAACGGGGAATTTACACCTTGCGCGTGCATTTAATGACACCCGCAGTTTTTACGGTTGGTAGTGAACGCTAGAAAATAGTGGGCACCTTCTCAGAGGTTTCTATAACAATCAGCTGTCAACAGTGTCGCGCAAGTTAGATATACGGAGTATTTAAGTTTTTGAGGTTGGCGCTAATTCGTTTAAGAAGTACAAAATCAAATTGGCCTTTATATTGTTTCGCCGCGTACAAGGAGATACGTCAAATGGAAAGGCTTCGATGGATAATGCAAAGTTCCCTCCGCATCCGATGCAAATTTCGCATACCTAACCTACAAAGGCATGCGCATCAGTAGACGCTGAGTCATCTCGCACCTTTGGTCGTGCAAAGCTAATACGTTCGCCCATGCAAAGCACAGGCTTCATTGAACTCGTTGACTGGAAAAACGAGAATTTCGGCCTAAAATGCGCGTCAGTGACTACTGTTCATACAGAAGGACATATTGAGTTTCAAGTGCTTTTTGGCTAAGACACGGGAATAGTACTCTCGCTGTACTGCTGAGGTCTTTATGCTGAATTCCGGAAATACGAGGCTTCAGGTTAAGCTTGATTCATGTTTAACGTTAAGTTCAGGATAAGGATTTAGGGTTGAAAAACAGGAATATATACCCTGCCTGGAAGTAGGCACAAGCCTGTCTGTATTCCTGAAAGCTACTGTCGATGTCATAAGGCAGAGCTCAAATGGCTCCCATGGATAACCGAGTTTGAAAAGTAAACTACTTCGGCAGCTATACGAGTGCTTATAGAGTTAGAAAATGTTTTAGTTCGCACTGCGATCTTTGTTTAACGAAACAGATCCAGTCTACCAGTCGAAGCAATAACTTTAGGTTACTTTAAGGCCACTTGATTGGACATTTTCCCTCCAGAGCAGTTTTAGCTTATAAATGTGGCGTTGCGATTCCCAGTCTTTAGAACGCATCTGATAGAGGAAAACTTTTTCCATCGCTACCTAGACCCCTTTTAGCATTTCACAGGCGTGGTGACAAGGTTTCTCGTCACCATAGAAACATCCAATAATCTTCTCCCTTTATCGCCCAAACCGGCTTAACCAAATTAATTCATATCTTCACCCCAAGAAATGTTATCAACGTTACAGTTGATGGTTACGTCAAGTTAAATGGCTCTATTAAGTAGCATCAGGTCTGTTGCGAGGGCTGTGACTGAGTGAACAAAAGATTCCCTTGATGAAGATAAATGCGGTGGCTTCGTGTTGCATCTATCTCTAGAGCGAAAACTTTGATTGCCATCACATGGCTAAGTTTGATGCCTGCTACAATCTTATTGTTTTTTAGTTCCAAATTTGCAATAAAACAAGGGCTAGATAGCTTATTTGCTGGACTTCACAAGTAACTGCGATTCAGATGCACAAGAACAAACCGTGGGGCAGACTGACTCACGGGAGGTGTTTATCAGGACGCGTTTAGTCCATGCCAACAAGTAACTACTGTCGTAAATGCGTGTGGTAAGACGCTACGTCAGACACTGCGTCTGATCCCATTACTCAATTGGCGGACAGTCTGGCGGAGAAGACGAAGATGCGGTCGCTGGAACAAGGAGTATATGGGCTTGACATTTCGGATTACCCTTTGAAACCAGCATCACGGAGAGTCGCAGATAAGGGTGCTGGAGATGCGAAAAGTGTAGTATTTAGAGCACGTAATCGCCAGACAACCCCAAGTCTAATGCAATTAGCAGCCCTCGCGTTCATCTCTGCGGGTTGCACATGAAGGCTTACCTATTCGTTAGTCCACGCCTGATTCGTCCTTTGTCGAAGTATCATCATCTGTGTCGAATTTTGTGCTTAAACCGAACCTCAGAACAGAATATAGAGACGGTAGGTCATTACGCTTATCAATCGGTTGCGGACCAGAGTACCAAGACTCAAGCAGTTCACGGCTCATGCGGTTGGCAGCTCTTGTTAGAATTTCGACCTCGTCAACTATAAAAGTGGCCTGAATCCCGTCGAATAAGCCATGACCAGAGAACTAACGTCCTTCCTCCTAACTGTTGCCTCATGTTCAGCCATCCGTGTGAGCATTAGTCTTCAGTTTCTCTAACATAGTTGCTTTGTCCACAACTTTGCTAGATCTAATTAACTACTATAGACGTTCTGCCATGTCAGTGGGCCTTTCGGCCTCATTATTTGGCGCCTGATAGTTGCTGCTGGTCACTGCGCAACTCCAACTCCAAATGGAGTCAGCTGATGCATTGAAGAGAGAAGAATGGGAGATTTTGCATTAAGGAGTCCAGCCCCATAGCAACTCAACGTATTACTAATTTGTAATCAACCTGGTGCATTTGGCTCTGTTACAACCCGCGAAAAATCGTGGTCTGGAAGGTTAGGAGTGCAGTCTCTTTTAGGACTGAGAATCAGGCTGCAGTCGTTTCTTCGCAGAGGGACTTTTATGGAAAAAATCGCTGACTTGGGATCCAAGCAGCTGTGGTACATACAGTGGAAATCAAGGCCTGTGAGGTACGCGCAGGTAGGTCATTTAGTTTTGACAACAGCTGCAGCCATGCCTATCTGCGGCCGTCTTGACACTGTCATGCCCTTTGAGAAGAGTTAGTGCATTAGCTCCTGTGAAAGTCTGTCCCACGATGAACTAATTCAAACGCAAGACGCCGGTACCATGTCCACGCCGTGGGTCGTTTGGTGGACGTCTTCGCTCTCGACGGTCGAACGCTAACAAAAGAGACGGTGCCTGGATGTTTTAATCATCACAGAGGGAGCACATTTTAAAGGTGAAACCAGAGCGCAGTCTATGCGGTGTTTAGATTTTCATTGACGCGCAGGAAACTTTGACTAACAGTATTAAGAAACAATGCCAGTGACCAGTATTGTAACACCTTCTACGACTTGCTTAAAGCCCTGTCTCCAAGGAGTATCATTCAGTGGTCTCCTGGACCAAGATTGACATTTCTTGCTGCAAGCATGGTCGCTTGGCCGAAAAAGAGCTCGTTTGAGGTACTTAACTGCTAGTGAATATGGTCAGCGGACAAGACCAACTAACCAGTTGCAGTTCTGTCTCGAGATTTGGCGTCGCGTTTGAGTTTGTCCAATGCAGCGAAGTACTTCTTGTAGGGTTCCATATTCTCCACGCGAACCAGTTCGAGACGCTCCCTGGGTTTTCGAGGAAGAGGGTTTATCACTGCACCGGGCACAGGGGAGCCAGCTTGAGATGATGAGGCCACATTCAGAACTCTCTTGTCTTCCCAGGCTTGAGCCGGCTGAACATATAAGTAGATGCAGTAGGATAAATTGCTCGCTGACCACGGCATCGCATAAACCGCATCACGTAGGCTTTGTCGTCTTTGTGAAATTATCAACAATTGGTGTACTCTTAATAAAAAGTGGTGCACCTGCACTGCAAAAAGCTGCCGTGTAAGGAAATTTAAAAAAATTGACTTTTGACCGAGTCTCCTTTTAGGCCTCTGGACAAATCAACCCCTGGAAAACTTCCATAAACTTAGTATTGCGCATTTATTCGATATACTTTGCAGGTCCACATAAGGATATGGGTCGAAATGTTTTTAAGGAGAAAGTCTTATTCAGGTGTGGTCTCAAAACTGTTAATAAAGTAACACGATTTTAGGTCTACCCCTATAAAGTATTATGTTGACTGTGCCGTCTGTATGGTTAATCATGCAACATTTATATACTACTGACAACCCGACGGCAGTTTGGGAATATTGTGTTGTAATCCTACCGAAGCTGCTGGATTTCAACTCTAATATGCATTTCAACTTTTGGACATTGTCTAAAAATGCATGTCCCAAAGAATTTGGGCAATCAAAAAAGCTCAAAAGTATGCTGACTTCTGCTTGAGTCTCCGTTCAGTCCTCTGTATAAATTACCCTTGAAAACCTTAACTCAATGTAGTATTATGCCTTTAATCTGTTTAATTTTTTGTCTGTATGAATTTACTTCTGGTTTAAAGTTATTATGCCCAAAAATATGTGAATTGCAGTTTCGGTAATTTGTGTCTTCATTGAAGCATGTACTCTAAAGAAAGGGATATAGGGTTTTTTAAAAGTTTCTAACTATGATACTTTAGCAGATATCTGCGTAATAATCCTTTTATTTTATTACAATCGAGATTTTTAATTCTGCACACGGAGTATTACATGCGATCCTTGTGTGCTGCAACATTTTTGAGCAGTGGCTTGTGATTTCACCCCTACGTGCAGCATCATTTTTTGAAAACTTTTGAGGAAAGTAATATCGAAGGTTCTATTTTAAAGCCTTAAAAAAATTTGCTTCAGATCGAAAGATCCCTTTACATGAGCAACAGGACCCAAAAAGGAGAACAAAAACTTAATTTTAGCGCACTCTTCCAGTATACCGGCGCCAATGGAAGGTATATCAATCGCTTAACCGGTGCATAAACTACGCAGGTGTCAAGTGAAGCGTAAAGTCGAATGTCAACATTATATCTTGTAAAAAGTCTATTGGGATTTTTTTCACTCTCAGTTGGCTGTCCTTTTTACTTTTGAGCTAGCGCCTATTAGGGGGAAGCCCGTTTAGCCATCAGGTTACGAAACAAGATCGTCCCGTTTCGTTCGGAGACTCAATCTATGGCCCTCGCAGGAGGTCGCGTAGCGGTGAGTAATATGTGAACGAAGGAGTTTCGACCAAGGCAAGGGAGAATAGAATGGCAACTCCTGGCTTATTCATCTTCGGCATTCAGCCATACTTAACTCCAGCTTTGGGTAGTTAATATTCCCGGTCACGATCGACAGGAAAACGGACCCAGAGTTCAGTTATACAGCTTTAGAGTCAGTAATGGGCCTATTTCCTCGAACTGGACAACTGAACGGCTCAAAAAGTGAAAAAGGGAGAATCGGGCTGAAATGACTCTTTTTTTACCGTGACTTCTGACACTCTCACACATATGAGATGTGAGCCACTCAACTCCATTTTTTGTGAAATCCTGGAGCATGTGTTTTGGGAGCCAGGTCATGTACGTGGCACGCACAGACGAGGTCATCAGCAGCTGTGCCCACTTCCCGTATCAGTTGACCGACCGCCTCGGACAATGGCTGGGGCCTGGAGGATGGGAATAGAGAGTGAGGTCGATGGTTCAGCGCAGTTTACTCCCCATATACAAACTGATGTGCTTCAAGCTCTGCTGGTGCGTTAAAATCCGTGGCTAGGCAGTTTGCCAACTGATGGGCTAAATCGGATCGCTTAAGCAGCCCAGTGTGTGTGTGTGTGTGTGTGTGTGTTTGCCCCCTAAACGGGCCGCGTGGTAGATGCTTTGGACCAACACGGAGCCCCCCTTTAGGGCACGGCAGGTGTTATTCGGGTTGCGCTCCCATAACAAATGCCGAACATAGAGGTGTGGTGGCACGCCTAGGGGTGGATAGGACTAAGGGGACCCGGCCGCGCCAGCCACCTGCGTCCTCTCCCGCCTCCGGTCTTCTTGACTCTGTCTTGACACCGGGCTCAGGTGGGGGAGGAGGAGAGAGTGCGGTAGATGCAGGGCAAGTCTACTATGACTTTAAACTAAATCACGTGCAAGTCACTGTCCCTGCTACACTTTCCCATGGAGCATACGGTGGACATCGTCGGACTATGACGGTCAAACTGTCGTGTTTGTGTGGGGTGGCTGACGAGCGGACTGAGAGTCAGTCTTCAATGGCTCGTTCATAACGTGGCCTCTCTGGCACTCCGAGCCGGCTCCGGCTGCACTGATCACCTGTACTCTCTCCTGCCTCGACCCTCTTAACTTGCTCCGGACAACGGGCTCTGGCTGGTGAGGGGAGGGAGTGCGGTAGATGCAGGGCACATCTACTAGGGGCACATAGTGAACCTCATAGAAACTGACCCCGGGGATTGAATTTCATGTGGTCGAAAACGGGGGCTGGGTATGGTTGGCTGCTGACGGCTTATAGGCCAGAAATGGACATTCCAGTCTTTCTTTCAGTCAGCACTCCTTACCGCATACATCCCTGGTCGTTAAGACACTACCTGCGAAGGTTCTATGGTGACCGACAATGTACAACTGGATGAATATGTGCCGTTAGCCGATCGCTGAACTCTCTTTCAACAATATTTTATATAATTTTTGCCAGAAGTAAACTCAATGGTGAGTTTTCGAATGCAGTTACCAAAAATCCAAATGATGGTCGGGAGGTACTGCAACTGGGTCAGAAACAAACTTCTGGGCAAAAATACTACCTGAACGATGATCTTATTCGTGCACATTTTGCAAGACGCTTAGCTTACCTCTTTTGCCTTGCATGGAGGAGACTTCACCGGACTCACATTGCACCAGTCTCCGAGACGAACTCGCTGCAAGATTTCTCCCTGCGGATAGACAATCCAGAACGAATTACGTTCAAATATCAGTAGATATCGATGGAAGGGGGCGGACAGTTAACACTCACGATCTGGGGCTATTTGAAGCTGAAGGGGAATCGAGGACTGACGAGTAACCGCCCCTAAAAAAGTGCCCCACTTTTTAATTCCCCTTGAAAGTGGTCTCCTACGGTCATAAAGTCTCCGATTAGTTTAGTTTCTTAGGCGCAGTTATTGCTTCCCAGACTCAACTCGTTATGGCCTTGGAATTTGGCTTCAGAAGAAGAGAATATGACAGCTGGAACAAGAAGCTTATTGGCCTGAAGTTTTGGATTCGCACTCGGACACAGCATCAAAGGCAACCGCAGAAGCTTACTTTCGGCTATTTCTGACGATGGATTCGAGTGAGTATCCAAACCGTGAGGCTAATAAACCTATTCTTCTAGCGATCGCATCTTCTTATTCTTAACTGTCTCCTGTAACTCACCTATTCGCTGCTATCGACTTCTACCTTATTATAACCGTTTACAATTTTTGCGCAGCAAATATGTCCTCATTTAATTAGATTTTGCGTCTTCTACCAACAACAATCATTTATTGCGCAAGCATTTTAGATGGAGCCTTTATTTCTGGATTGCAGGATCTTCTCAAATATTAAGAAATTTCAAACGTGAGTGACAAGTCGTCGCTCCGTTGTGCTTTATCTCGAAACGTTATTAATAGTCCCGTGGACCGGTGGTGTGGCACCAGACCAACAGCGACAAGGAGTGACTGATATCACGATTTCGGACAAAACTTCAACCACAACCATTCGTGGTCTGATTTGAGAAACTTCTTGAAAAATATCTCACATCCAAACACTTAGGGTCATTAATAGCAATTAATGTTTTGAAAATAAAAAGCAACATACTGCCTATGCTTTTTGTGCAGAAACCTTGTTTGCACTCACGGAATATTTGTGTTCCAGGAATTGCTTACGACGCCGATGCACATCAATTAGGAGGTTGCGTTTTCTAGTGGCTATTCTGTCATGATCATGAGATCCCTTCTTCTCGTTGCGATTGGCCTGTTTCAAGGTCGCGACCACATGGGATGGTCCTACGTTCCGGCCAACTAGAGGGCTGATACAAAAACGGGTAAAGGATGCAAGGAATAAAAATTTACTGGGCGAATTGGGCGGAAAGGAGCGTTATACAACGGGTTTGCTCGCCTTAGAGACCCATCGGTGTCTTCCAAAATGCAAAGAACGCAGCCGTATTAGGAGACGACAGCGATCAACGAACTTTGCTATGTGTTACCTCAAGTGGCAGTGCCATTAACATCCACCATGCAGTTAGAAGACCTGCACTTCTTTCTTACTTCGACTATTCGATGTTGTATGATCGTTTATTTGGCCACTCTGCACAGCACTTGGAAGAAGGGAACGCAAAGTAAACTAGCGTATCATCTCCCTTTGGTGTTTGTTCGAAAGGAAATGTCATACCTCAGAGTTCGACTGTTGCGTGCTATATTAACCTATTTACGGCCACCAAATACGCAAATGTAAACCGGAATGTGGATGACTTTTTGACCTCCAGATATGATTGAAATTGTGCAAAATATTACTTGGATGCAGAAGAGTAGACTGGTTCGTTTAATCCACCTGGATCCCATCGAGGTTTTGAAAAGGTCTAGCGCTTCCATCTTCAGGCGTTTCACTTGGGGCTCCGCTGGAGTTGCTTCGTGTTTCGTTACAGACGCCAGAATGAACTATCACTTAAACTGCTCCATTTTGTATAAGATCCCTAACATTATAAAAGTGATAGGAGGGGACGCGATTTCATCTTAGGAGGCAATTTCCCGAAGTCGCTGATTTCACAATACTGCATGCAATATTACCGCTGTTAAAGCATACCTGAGCATTTTTAGGTAATTTTACCTTTGTTTTGGTCGTTTTTTCACAAGCTGATGTGATGATTTAGAAACCTTGATTTTCGGTGTTGGAGGCTCGGTTGTGGTTCGGGGTTGCGCTGATGGGCGTTTGGGGGGGCGCGAGATGGCGTCCTGGAATTCAGCCCTTAGTTCCTACAGGAAAGAAACGTAGGCCTTTTTTAATCCTTCAATGGAATTGAGGAAACTGCTACATTTTCCGCCTGAAAAGGAAATTCAGATACAGCCAGCTGGTGTCCAGCTACAATCTGTAGTAGTCGAAGTTATGCATATATATAAACTATGGTAAGAAGCGGTCATAGATCAGGTACGGAAATCAATCGCCCCGTTATCCCGGCAGGGCTCGAGAGTGCGCCCCAAGGCACAACGGGACGAGCGATTCCTGTAACCGATCGGTGAGTGCCTAATTACCATAGTTAATATTCCCGATCGAAACCGGCAAAAACGACCTCCTGGAGCAGTGGGCAGAGCATTAGTCAGGTCGCAATTTCGAGCCTCGGGCACCACAACGCCTGGGTTTGGGTATAGGCGGATGATGACGACTAACAAGCCAGAAATGACAATTCAAATCTCCCTTATTTTTGTCAGTCACGTTATTCTGCCTATATATCACTTTCGAAGCAAAAAATTATTTTAGAAACGATAACAAACTTTATTGGCGAATTTTTGACGCTGGTCCCCCAGATTGTCTTCACACTTGCATAAGTGTGTAAAACAGTTAAGATTTAAAGCGAGTCAGAAAAAATTGATGTTGCTCGTCAGTCCTGCTGATAGCTGTTATTGTTGGTGGACATCTCATTTGGATTGCCTGTCGCTTTTTCCACTATTTCGGCATGCTAAAATTTCAATGGTTTTGCACATTTACCACAAGTCTCACAACGAGCTGGGGACCCAGCGTCAAAAATTTACCTAAAAAGTTTGTTATCGTTTCCTAAAGAATTTCTTTGCTTTTAAATATACTTCTTGGGCTGCGTTCACTCACGAACAGGTGACGAAAAATGCTCACCCATTGCACCTTCGGTCTCAAGCTAAAGCTTTAATGGTCAGTCAAACTGCAACTCTAATTGATGAAAGAAGGAAGAATAAATGAACTTGCAATGACCAAAGAATCTGGATTCAAATCACAGGTTATTTAAGTCTGGGGTTTGGTATGGCTGACTGATGATGAGAAATAGGCCTGAACTGATCCTCCCAGTCTCCCTTATCGTTGTCAGTGATCCTTCCAGCATATGCAATTAGTGGCCAATCGCATGAAATTTTAACCGGAATTCTGAAATATTTTTTCATTTAGAAAATATTGCTTAAATGCGGTTTTAATATGGATCCTCGAGTGACACAATCCTACGATATTTCAGACCCGCCAGAATGCTGGTTTTTCAATGCAGCCGGTAAAATCTGACTTCCTGTGCATTGCGAATTTTCTCTATAGATTTTCGATGCCTTTTTAAGTTATACTAATTTTTATATAAATTCTGTTTCAAAATACCCTTTCTTGTGCTCATTTGACAGCTAATCATTTCCTTCTCCAATTTTTTTACTTGAAGAAAGGATATCATTCGACTTCTGCAAAATATATGATCACAATATGCGACTCAACTCGGATACGTCTGTGAGTAATGAGGGACCGGTTGTAGTAGGATTTTATGGGGGGGCTAAATGAACAAGAGGAGAATTGCTACCTGATCCTAGTTCTATCCGGTTCTAGTCAGGTGGTTTTATGTCATGCTGACCACTAGGCGCGATTTCATTTCTAGCCGACCTGACCTCCTTTTGTAGTAACTATTAATTTCGTTATTACTTAGTGGTTACTTGATTATTTACTTCAACATATATATAAAGTGAAACACGATGGCTGGAATCAGTTAACGCTCTGTCATCTCAAGCGCGCGCTTCTATATCGCTATCTGACAGCAGCATCTTGAGTTTTGGTTTTGCGGTTTGAAAATATTTAAGTTTTGTGTTCTCTTTACAGGGATAGTTACTGCCGATAAACTGTTTTTTAGTCAAAAAGGCACTAATTAGTTAAGGCATAGTGCATTCATATGCTTTCTTCCGTTTTCGGCCTTAAGCGGGCATTCAAACGTTTTCCAAAACTGATCCGTCAGGTCAGTAAAAGTTTTGGGTCAACGAGGTCACCGCAAGAACCAAATAGCGAAAAAGACCCGCATAGTGCAATGACATAAACGATTTTAGAACAAAATTTCACCATTTGAATCATGAAACGAAATGAGGCTTCAGAAACTCCAACTGAAAGTAACAAGAGAGAGGGGGAAACGGAATAAAAGAAGATTTTGATGGACCTCAGGTGATTGGGGAAAGAAAATTCAAAATTCACTAGCATCATTAAGTTTCACGGTTTGAAAAATCTACGAAGCATTTTAAAGAAAGTATTTAAGTCTCGAACAAACGACTCCCATTTTACGGTACCATAGGTATGTGGAAATGCATACACTCCCTACCAAACTACCAAACGTGTTAGCTTCTCTCATAGACCGCTTAAGGGGTCTATGGTTTTGAATATGCATTAGCGTGGAGCAGAACTGGGTCCGAAATACACCAAAAATGGTAGATCAACTATGAACGTTGCCCACATGTCAGACCTACAGCAGCAATCATAGGAAGAAGTGGCCGTTTTTACGTAAACTGACATTATTTATTTAACGCTGACAAAGGGTAGACTCGGAGGGCAGCGTTGTTTTGCATAACACGTTGAAACGAATGAGGACAGTCCAGAAGTAAGCAAACAGGTGGGTTGGGTGGACAGAGTATGAGCAGCCACGGTGATGGGAAAACGTGCACATAACTAATTGAAGACCATTTAAAATTCGATTTTTTTCTCTTTCCTTACCAAAGAGTGTGCAATGGTTCCTATGTGGCTGCCCGCGAGAGTTCTGAGGCACATCAGTATGAAAGTGATTCGTAAACTAACCAGCTAGCGCCTATGGGCTATTATATATTACTATATTTGACAAAGACGGTATACCATAATCCCGCCATATGCACTAGCTGAAATTACAGATACGTGCTTCGTCGATGGATTTGCTGCTGCATGACTCAGCAACGAGGAGTTTGGATCCTTAGGGATCCCCAGTTTTCTCTTTGCGGTTTCCGGTTTATATAATTTAAACTGGATATTGACCCGGACATGTTCCGCGTTGCCTTTTGGGATTAAATATAAAGCCATCAGAAGCGGTCGTAAAGCAACCACTATTGATAAAGGTAGCAATATTGGCAAAACAAGGGGGATTCAGATGACCACTTTAGTCTTTTTTGGCTGGGGTCAGTCAGCCATTCCTGTAGTGCAGTGGTAGGGCAACGGACTTGAAAACGACCAATGAACGAAGAATCCAGTTTTAAATCACAGATTAGCAACATCAAGATTAAGATATGTTTGCGTGTATCAGATCTGTTGATAACAAGGAATGAGATACTAATTTGAGCTTATTCTGACAACTTTTAGTCCATATATGCCTATGTAGAGTCTCCAACCCCTCAGCCATCCCCTTTCTAAATTTTCCTTTTATTCTCACCCAACCGATCCACTGCCCCCTTTACTTTCGTTGGCATTGCATCCGAAATTCAGGTGAGGGTTTCGGTTGGATGCCGTTGTAGGACATAACCGGGGGCAAACTGGTTCAGGGCATACATTTATTGGACTGAATTTAGTCCGTTCGAGGCCATAACTACTACTGTACCTTAGGAGGAGTTGGTTGCAGCCCCGAAATTTCTACCATTACGCCGTGTTGGGGACTTCGTTTAATCCCATCATCAGAAGATTTTCAGGCTCAGACAGTAAACCAGTGCACTACAAAGGCAAAAGATACTGACGCCGGTGCTGGGAATTAATACCCACGGCACATGAGCACATTCCTCACCATAGTTGATATGACAGACTTGAATTCATACCGGAGCAATAAGAGTCGTGCGTTGGAAAATATATAACTGATGGTATTACTCAGTTCTTCGCATAACTCATAGACCGGCTGCATTTATTGTAACCGTCAAATAATTCTTACGCGAGAAAGATTCCAGCTGCCACCGTGAGAGAGCTAGGTCATTTATGACAAGCACATACGGGCTTTTCAGCTTTTCAGGTGCAGGGCTCGATTCTTGACCATAAAGGAATAAAACTCTTTAAAAAATGTTAATATGATTATTAAAAGGTTATGACCACAGACTTATCAAGTTGCGTATAATTTATCAAGGTGAGCGTAACAGTGTGGACAACGTATATCGGGTTTGAAAATTGATAGCTTTGCAATATCAACTTAGGAAAGTTCTTCCTCATTTGACTATGAATGATTTGGAAATTTACTGTAAGTATTTAATAAATAGAAATGTTCGTTGGTATGAACTAATTCGGTCAAATATTAGTGCAGCAATATGACAAAATAAAATTTAAATTACTACATAAAAAATACCTATTACACGGAAAGCGAACAATTTGTACTATTTATTTTGAATTTGTGTTAGGCTTTATTTTAAAAATAAATCGCTTGTAACTCGAAAAATATTTACTCGTTATTTTAAGACAACAACATACATTGCGCTATATAGAAATTATTATGTGAAAATGAATTAGGAGGTGAAAGGACACGTGTGTTTTCGGTTGGCATCCAGCTTACCATCAGTAGGATTATACGATCAAATAAAACTCTAACCCTCTACGTGTTTTAGTTACATCTTTCTGTGCGAGATGCTGTCTACTTTTACCAAATAGTTACCTAGTTCATGTAGAAGCAACCTTCACTCACATCAATACTTATGTTGACAAATTACTTAGTAATTATATACTTTAAGCTTTCTCAATGCGTAATTACATCCAGTTATAAAAATACTACGTACAAACGATAAGTTTCCATCATCAAGTGACCATTTAAATTAAAAGGTGTTGAAATATCAAAATATTTAGACTCAAAGAATTAAATGAACACTTACTGCCGTCGTTAGAAATTGCGATATTCGTTGCGTGATGATTGGATACTTTAGAATTGTTGTTATATTTGGACGATCTCTGCAAATTTTGGAGAACAAGTACTCAAAAAATTAATCAAGTGTCAAGGATAAACTTTCTTGTTTGCATTTTTTTTATAAACCTGCGTCACTAAGCATAACTGTTAGCTGCCTTTCCAACCCAATATATATTTTGCTCAGAAGAATAAGTTAGTCTCATTTAGTCAGATGTTCAAGACTGCCAAAGTGAAACGGGCTTGCTTCTACAAATCTGTGGATGAGAATCTACGGGAAATATTGTAACTGTCTTTATTTCATTTAAAACAATAAACCTAATTACTTTCAGCCTCTTGTATTATTCCACATATTTGCAGGAATGCATCAGTTTAATATTAACCGTTAAGCACATAGAGAGTTTGAAATAAAGGGTCAAAAAACATATTAGTTTCACTGCCACACGTTGACGAATATGTGGTGTAGCGCGTGTTTATTTGGTATAAATTTAAATCTTATAATTGCTGCACAAATTTGGAAATGCAACCGAGTTACGCGTGCACTTACCGCGGATTCCTTTTGAATAAACTTGAAATAAGGTTTCTTAGCTCAGGACTGTACTTAAGAGGAACTGGTGGATATGTTCCTCTTCAAATAAGTTGTATGGCATATTACCTGATAATTTTTAATACAAGATTCTTCATGTTTCCGGCATCAAACTAAATGTATTATAGGTTTTAAAAGATAATTACCGCATGCTTAAGTGTTGTTAACTCATATAAAACACAGCCAAGAGCCCAGATATCACTTTTGTTGTTGTATGGTTTATTTTCGCAAATTTCCGGTGATAAATAGTATGGAGTTCCAATGCATGTACGAGCAAGATCCAGCGTGCTGTTCAGAACTTTTGCTATTCCAAAGTCTCCTAGCTTAACTCTTCCATCTCGGGTCAAAAATACATTCTAAAAATGTGAGATCATAAGTTTCATACCTGAGATTTGATATCCCTGTGAAGAATCATTCGGTCATGAATATGTTTGACTGCTAAGGATATTTGTGAAAACCAGTCCAAAATCTTTCAAAATAAGATGTAAAGTTTGCTACCTGTTTTTCCGTAAAAAGTGTTCCGTTTTGCGAATTAATTTTTGAATATAAGTCACCGCCGTCACAATATTCCATAACAATGTGAATTGACCCCATATCTGTTTACATTCGTTTTAAGTTAAGGGGAATGTTTAACCTTCAAAAGATTGGCAATATTTTACAATGTTTGGATGGTTCATTTTCGCTAGCACAGACACCTGGGAAATTTGATATTCCTTGACTCGGACACTTACCTCTCTACGGGACTCATCTATTTCTCTTTTGCTCAACTGTATGACATTCGGAACAAAAATTAACTTACGTTTAATATTGGAATTTCTTTTATAACCAGAGGTATTTTACTTTCTTTTTCGTGCACCAACCATGCTCGGCCGAAAGCTCCTTCTCCGATCTTTTTAATTTTTTCATACCTTTCCATCGCGAAAAAACAGTACGCGCGAGTGGCTGGTTGAACGACCTAGGGGATAACCTAAACGTTTAAGTGTAGTTAAACACGAAGCTCACCCCATGGGTTGATTCGTCAATCGTAGAATATTTGCTGTTTTCCATTTGGAGACTGCATAATTTGGCAGAAAAGCATGCACTTCTTCACGAAAATTTAATAGTTTTAAAAAATAAGTAAACACTAGAGCTCTCAACAGAAGTCTAGAAAGTACAGTTCTGTAGACGGAGCAGAAACCAGAGCTAAAGATGACTTCTGACGAAATAAAAGTAAAGATTGAAATTGGCCAAAAATGTCGTTCTTCATCAAAAGCTGTTGATGTTGTCTGAAGAATGGTTAACTTTTTCAATGTATTCGTCTCGATGTACACGTTTTCGGGAGCAGACGTTAATGATAGGAATTTATGACAAACCACAAAGAGTTGGTGGTCACTTCTTGCCTAACAACCTCAAATCTCCTAGATGGCACCAAAGCCACACCTAACAGGCAATATTTTTCTTGCTGAGTGTATCGCATGCATCATTGATGGGATGACTAGCACTCTCATTTTGTCGATAAAAACAAACGCTGTGGCTCAGTCATACTTCTTGACCAAGCAAGTACAGGGCGTGATTTTTAGTTCATATGATTTTTACTTCGTCTCCAGTCTTAAATCGTTCAGTTTTCCCCTTGTTACTATTTAAAAAGTTGCCCACACCGTATTTGCCCTTCAATAATCGCCGTGTTAAATTGTTGCTATTAATGAGAACCAGAAAGTTACGAAGGTCAATTCCTTTTCACTTCAGTCTTTGGTTCAGTTCATTTGTGTGCAAAAATTTTAGATCCGTATTCGTCACATAAAAATCCGAAAAATTATCGACGCTAAAATTAAATTACAATTCTAATAATTAAATGTGTTTTTAAGTTTTATGGTCAACTTGCCCGCTTGCTGCTGTAACATGTGTGTCAAGGCGATGTTTCATTTCTCCTCATCGTGAGAAATTACAATCGCCCTGTTTACATTATTTCATGGTTCCAATGGACGGTTGGAGAAAAAATACTTTTTAGCATTTAACATAAAAAATTAATCCCTACACTGCATATATGTTTTTTTCATATTTTGTTATTAATAAACTTTTATGGACAGGTTTTTGTATATGTATATTTTGAAGGGTTACAGGCATTGCCTTTGATGACCCTATTGATAAAAAACTATCATTCCATGTGTTCAGTCAGTATAAAAAAGTGTGTATATTTAAAAATGTTTGAGTCAAAGCATAACATTGCTTCAAGTGCGTGTTCACATCTAAAGGCGAAACATTGTAGAAGAAAATTAGGAACCGAAAGATTTTAAAAGGCTAGTTTTAAGTAATCATGTGGCGAGAGTCGTCTTTTGTCAAATATTATGTCATCAAGCCTTCTTTTAAAATCAGAAATGCTGTCAGAGGTAACCGTTTCACTTGGTAACGAGTTCCAAGCTCGTACCACTCGCTGAAAAAAAAACTGTCTGAGGTTCAATAGCATGCGTTCGCTATTGACCTTGTAAGAATGACCACGCAGATAAGTTTTGCAGGCAAACTTGAAGAAATCCTCCGATCTCAGGGAGAAAACATGGCTCCGGATAATCCGGAATGTCCAGAGCAGGCTTCACTGTAAGTGTCTGTAGGAAAGAGGAAATAAGTCAAGCTTTTTCAATATGTCTTGGTATGGTAGAGTCTTAGAACCGTCGACCATCTTCGTTGCTCTGCGTTGCATCTGTTCGAGGAGGTCAACATCTTTCTTCATCAATGGTATACAGGCTGGTATTACGTAATCTAAGTGCGGTCTCACGAAGATGCCATATACTTTTCCGGAGAGATCAGGGTGAATATTTTAAACGCACGTCTGATCTAATGCAGTGTAGAGAGAGAGAGAGAGAGGAATACGCTTTATTTTGAAGTATCCTTCAAAATTTTCAGTAAAAATATAAATTGCTCCATTCACTGCG